>BSBK01008904.1:35000-60107 GCA_027943335.1 Chamaecyparis obtusa | reverse complement strand
AATTGATAGACAATTGACACGTGTCTCATCAATAGGTCTTCCCACTATGACAAGATTATCATCACCTAAAACTATTGTAATGATGCCTAAACCAACCATTTTAGAGGATGTGAAAATGATAAACAACCTACTATCAACAAGTAAGACCTTATCTGGATTTCTTCCTCTTCTTAATAATAAAGTTTTGTGTCATTACTAACTACATATTCATAATGTGTATCTAAAAAACATACAAGAATCAAACGAAAAATACCACTATTAAAAAAAATTATTAATAATTTGAAGGTAATATGACTTAGTGATTTTGTGATCATGTATAGATTCTATATATTTTAATGAGTAGGAGAAGGGGTCTAGTTACCATGCATGTTTAAATTTTTTTTTTATTGCATTTCTCTAAATTAGTAACTAGACCAATTCCGTAGTTTTATTGGTACTAATAGAACATAATTATACGAACATTTATGCATTAATATTGAATCAATTGTACAATTTTTGAGGTTGTCAAAGCAAATAGTTATTGGGGGAATAGGGAATATGCATGGGATGTAAACTCAAAATGACCACTTTTGTACACTTATATGTATAGTGAATCCTCTTTGGCACTCCTTTACACTCTACATCTTTTGGCTCTCTTTTACATTTTGATGATGGATCACATAGTATCATCTAAAACCTTGATGAAAGAATTGAAACATAATCAAATCCAGAAGCAATATCAAAAATTTGAATCCCACAACGTTCATTGTAACTAGCCAAAAGCCAAACCAATAACTATAAACACTTAATTTACATATAAAGCAAACACAAAAAATGTCAATATGATGTGTGCTTTAGAAACTTAAAATGCATAACTAATAGTACCCTTCCCTTAACTAAATAATCTTCAAAGATTAAAAATTAAAATAAATTAACTGGCATGGACTGCAACACAATAGTTGTTTAATTGCATAAACACAACTACTAAAAAAAGAAGGCTTAACCAGGATTTTGCCCGCTTTGCATCCATTGCCAAATTGTGAGCTATTGATCAAACCTCACCCTGCCGACAAAGCAAGAAGTCAAAATTAGAGGTGTTTCCAAGCTCTTTTAGTAGGCATGTTTAAAACCACTTTTCAAAATGCCTGGTTCAGGACAATACCACACAAGTGTATGGCCACCATATTTTGACTTAAATAAATTATTATTTTTAAATCCTTCTAGGGAAAGATACCTAAGACACCAAAGAATGATGAGCATTTTTTTTATTGAATATTTTTTTTATTAATTTTTAATTGATGGTAAAGTACATTTTCAAAACCTTCCATGTATGGCCACCATAAATTGATGAAAATTTCAATTTTTTTCATTTTTTAATCTTCAAGAGAATTTTATGTAGATTTATGTCATATAATTTATTTTCTAAAAAACCTATAAAAAAATGTTATTAAAGTTTTAGTGAACCTCATGCTATTTTACATTTAAGTACCACTTTTGATTTATAAATAATACAAAAATAGAAAAATTAGTCATATCACTACAAATTTCCTGAAGCTACAAATTTTAAATTAATGTGTAACAAGTTATAACAATACTAGTTATAACAAATCCTTAAATTCTATACCGGATATGAGTGAAGTCAAGAGAGACTTGGACTCTCTCCTTGGAGACAAAGCCCTTGGCCCTGACGAATTCCCTATGTTCTTCTTCCATCAATTCTAGGAAGTGGTGAAAGAAGATGTGGTCAAGGTGGTGTAGGAATTTTTTGGTTCTAAAAAACTCCTTAAAGAGCTCAATGCTACTTTCCTGGTGCTGATACCTAAGTCCACTAAAGCAGACTCTTTCAAGCAATTTAGACCCATAAGCCTCTGCAATTCTCTTCTAAAGATAATATCCAAGGTTATTACTTCTAAGATTCTCATTATCCTTCCTACTCTGACCTCACAACAACAATTGGGTTTTGTGCCAGGTAGATAGATTCTTGACTCCATAATGATGGTGCATGAAGTTATTTACTCATTAGAAGCTGTGAAAAGGGAAGGTTTTTTTCTCAAGCTCGACCTCTCTAAGGCCTATAACCAGGTTGATTGGAAGTTCCTCCTCAGAGTCCTCGAAGCCCTTGGATTCAATGGCCAAACATGCAAGATCCTTCAACAAATCATCTCCACCCCCTCTTTGGTGATTATGATCAACGGATCCCCATCTTCTTTTTTCAAGCCTTCCAAGGGCCTAAGGAAAGGGGACCCCCTTTCCTCGATTCTCTTCATTATCTTTGTTGAGTGCCTGGGTAGATTCATCTCAGCTTCAAAAAGGGAGGGGAATCTAAAAGGCATTTTAATCCTTCCTCAAGAACTAATGTTTTCATGCACCAATAATTTGTGGATGACACCATCCTTCGTGGAGAAGCTAAAGTGGTGAAGAATCTCCTAAATAATTATATCAGAGCCATTGGTCAGTTCATAAATTGGAATTAAAGTTGGACATCTTTTTTGTCAATACCCCAAAGGAAAGACAAAGGAAAATTGTTGATATTCTGGGTTGCAGCATCAATTCCTTTCTGTCCTCTTACCTAGGCCTTCCCTTAGGAGTCAAACCTCTGAAAGCCTTCTAGAACAAACTTATTGACAGGTTCAATAGGAAGCTTACTGGTTGGAAAGGGATCTCTCTCAACTAGGCTGGAAAGATTCAGCTAGTCAAATCTACTTTACAAAATCTCCTGGAACCTATGCTCTTAGCCTCTTCTCCATTCCTGCTAAAGTTGCAGATTTTATAAAAAAAATACATAGAAGATTTCTTTGGTCTGGCACAGAGGAATAGAAGTGCATCCCTCTTATTGCCTGGGAGAAAATTTTTCACCCTAAAAAAGTTGGAGGTCTTGGAGTTAGGAATTTAAGACTATTTAGCAAAGCTCTTCAAGCCAAACAGATTTGGAGAATCTTCAACAACAAAGGTGAGTGGTGAGACACTATTGAAGATAGATATCTTACGTTCAACTCCATCAATAGCTTCTTTGAAGAGATTGATTCCCTGAAAGGTTCTGCTATCTGGAATGGTCTCCTTAGTGCCAAGGATTTGGCTAAGTCCAGAGCCAAATGGAAGATCAAGAATGGTCAATCTGTTAATTTATGGAACAACAATTGGCTCCAGATGGGCTGTTTGAGAGATTTTGAAATATTCTATGCCTAGAGACACGTCTGCACCCAGCTTTATGGGACTCAAGTCAGCAACTATAGAAGGGATGGTAAATGGGTGGACCACTCCCAGATCTCTTAGGATCTGAAACCTCAGATGAAAGCCATCAATACTGTCTCTCTCTCCCATGCTCAGGATGAGATTATCTGGGAAGACTCCTCTAATGGTATCTTCACTATTTCCTCTACCTATTCCTTGTAGATACCACATATTCAGGATGTCAACCCGCTGTGGGCTAAAGCTTGGATTCTAGGTCTCACGCCTAAAATTAATGTTTTTTTCTGGATCCTGCTCCAGATCTGAATCCTCACAATTGACAATCTCACCAAGCATGGCTTGTAGATTCCCAACAGGTGCATTCTTTGTAAATGCCAAGAAGAATCAGTGGACTACTTATTTATTCACTTCTCTTTTGTTAGCAATATTTGGAAAAGTCTTTTCTCGAGTTTGAATTTAACTTGGTGCTTCCCCCTGTCTTTCCAAGACCTTTTCTCTCAATGGACTTTCGATATGTTTAACCCAGACTTCTGGACCTACTGTATTTGGATCCTTCCTCACCTCTATTGGGGAGTCTGGAAAGAGCGCAACAATTGCATATTTTGAGATAGCTCCTCTCCCCCCAAAATCATCTTTGATAAAACCTAACATGCTGTGAAAGAAATTTTTTTCTATTGCAGGAGAACTAATCATTTTGTAGGAAGGACTCAAGCTGCCACCTAGGAGAAAAGATTGAACTATATTTGGAGCTGTCCCTCAACTGGCTGGGGGAAAGCCAACTTTGACAGAGCTGCCAAAGGGAACCCTAGCCTTGTTGGTAGTGGAGGCATCATCATAAACTATTTTGGTTCAGGCCTGGCAGTTGTCATATTACCTCTGGGTTCTCAATCCAACCATTATGCTGAAGCTTGTGCGGCCCTCCAAGTCACCCTTCTTGCCAAGGAAATTGTGTTTAAGAAGCTTTGGCTCGAAGGTGACTCGATGAACATAATCAACTTCTTAAACTGCATTCACCCCCCTTCTTGGTCTATATCCAACATCATTGTAGAAACCCGTGCTATTCTCAATTCTTTTGAGAAGGTGTATATCTCTCATGTGTATAGAGAAGGCAATAGTGCTACTGATTGGTTTGCTAATCTAGTTGTCACAAAGGATGTCAAGAAGACATGGTGACAAGGCAAAGATATCCTAGGTGAAGCAAAGGATATCCTTGATAAGGAAAGACTCCAAAGTACCGAGGGAGTCATAAAAATTTGAACGGCTCTGTTTTGCTGTGGCTTCTCTGCCCTAGGCTAGCTTGTGGCCTACTTCTAGGCTATTTTGCTTAGTTCTATTTTCTCTTTGTTGTTCATCTCCCTTTTTTACTGTAGGTTTCAGGCACCCTGTAAAACCTGTTTTACTTAATCAAAAAAAATACTAGCTCGTAAACTTTCTTTTTTAATTTTGATCAATGTATAGGGACTTAAGCAATCATGACATGAAATAGAATCCAAAAGTGAAAATGTGGGAAAGAGTAGTGTTGGATTCTGGACAGTGGCATTGCATTTTTATAATTGAATAAGATTGTAATTCACAAAAAGAAAGTGAAGTTGTGTATTGAAAATTCATAGCATTTCATATATTTATTTATAAGAAGTAATATATATATATATATATATATATATATATATATATATATATATATATATATATATATATATATATATATATATATATATATATATATATATATATATATATATATATATATATATATATATATATATATATATATATATATATATATATATATATATATATATATATATATATATATATATATATATATATATATATATATATATATATATATATATATATATATATATATATATGTGAAGAGTTAAGTCATAAAATATAATAACTAGCATTATATGACAACTTTTAATTAGTAAGTTAGCTTATCAATTATTGGCACATATATCTTTGAAAAAATATTTTTTTAGATTGTTGTTATGAAAGGTTGGTATGCCAAAAAATTATCCTAAAATTAAATTTTTATTATTTATGATGTTATTTATTTATATAAATCATATTAATATATTATATCACCTACTATATTAATAAATATTTTGCATTTATAATTTTAGTTTAGTAATTGAATTGTAATGGGTTCAGACATTCCTCACTTAATATAATAAAAAAATTAATAAATATCTTTAATTTAGTAATAATTTAAAGTATGACATATATGATTGCATGAAAATACTAATTAATTGATAGACAATTGACACGTGTCTCATCAATATGTCTTTCCACTATGACAAGATTATCATCACCTAAAACTACTATAATGATGCCTAAACCAACCATTTTAGAGGATCTGAAAATGATAAACAACCTACTATCGGCAAGTAAGACCTTATCTGGCTTTCTAGCTCTTCCTAATAAAAAAATCTTGTTCCATTAGTAACTAAATCTTCATAATGTGTATCTGAAACACATACAAGAATCAAATGAAAAATACCACTATTCAAAAAAATCATTAAGAAATTGAACATAATATGATTTTGTGATTTTGTGATCATGTATAGATTCTATGTATTTTAATGAGAAGGAGAAGGGATCTAGTTACCATGCATGTTTCAAATTTTTTCTTTTGGATTTCTCTAAATTAGTAAATAGACCAATTGTGTAGTTTTATTGGTACTAATAGAACACAATTATAGGGGCATTTATGTATATATATTGAACCAATTGTTCAAATTTTGAGGTGATCTAAGAGAATAGTTATTGGGGGAATAGGGAATATGCATGGGATGTAAATTCAAAATGACCACTTTTGCACTCTTATATGTGTTAGCCCATTTTCCAGTCATAACAAAATCTTATGAAAATGGCCTATTTCCTTGTAAGTTTCTTGGTGAGTGTCCTGCCCTATGTTCTTCAATGTGTCACTTTGCCCCAGTCCAAAACACACATGCTAAATTGCAAAACCCAAAAAGTTTTTCAAATTCTAAGGTCCGCGGGAAGCATTTTTAAAATTCTACCACAGTGTCGAAAACCCACAATGTTTTCAAAAATCCATGATGTTTTCGATCTTTTGTGAGAACCTTGTGTGTTTTCGGTCTTTTCCGTCAAAAACCCTATGTGTTTTCAACCTTGCACAGTTTCCTGTTTGCCAACATTTCCTAACTGCGCAGGTGCGATGGATGGTGGGACCTGAATTTTGGAAGGCTCAGTGGGCCCTGACGATGTCAGAAGATGAACGGTGGGCATAAATTCGCAAGAGATTTGTCAAACCTTTGCGATCTTACACCAGCCGTTGATGTTACTTTTCTCAGGCGGCAGTTCTTCGGTGGGCCCGAGTTTTCAAAGCTCTTCCTGGTTGGCTGTCGCATGGCTGCATGTCAGATTTTTCTGACATGTGATCATGCGACCACCTGCCACCTATCCGCGTGGTCCTAGCTCTTTGCATTGTTCAGTTGTCTGATGGTTAGTTCTTCATTCAACGACTTCTCAACTAACGGTTATCTTTGATCTCTTGATTCTGGCGGTTAGGCGACTGACATCTCACGATCTGGCGACTGCATAGTTACGTGATCATTTCATGCCTGGCGGTTAGCCCTTAACATTTGGTGACTTGGCTGGTGGTTAGTTTCCCGTAGTCGCGTGATCGCGGAATGGTCGGCTCAGGTCTTCAAGCTTTTAAAAGGTGGTGATGTGGTAGCTTTTGGTTGGCTGTCGCATGATTGCATAGCCCTTTCCTTGGCTATGCGATCATGCGATCGGTCGACATGTGTCCTTGGGGCTGAGTGAGAGGTGGTAATACGACGTACGCCGGGGTGACGTGGCAAATCCTGTGGTTGGCGCATGATCTCATGGGAGGTTTCAAGCCCATGCGATCATGCACCCGCCGTTCATTTTTGGGCTTGTTTGCGGATGGGTCAACGGTCCCTGGGGCATCTTGCGGGTGAGGTGGCAGTGTTCTATTGGCCGGCGAGTGGTGATGTGGTCTTGTTGCATGATTGCAAGGGCCATTTCCATGGCTTGTGATCATGCGACAATGGTCTAGTGACGTGGTTGCAGAGTTGTGCGGTGGCGGTTGCGGCAAGGTTATAGTCTACGGGTTGTCGCATGTTCGCATAACCCATCCCCATGCTATGCAATCATGCGACTGACCATCTGTGGTCATGGTTGTAGAGTTGTGGTGATGACATTGCCAGGGACTTTTCCTACGGGGTTTCTGACCGTTGACTATGGCTAGGAGACCATGGTCACATGATTGCAAGGGTTAGTTTGGTGCCTTGCGATCACACGACCAGGCATAGGGTGAGACTAGTTTTTTGTGGCAGTGAGGTTTGTGACCACGTGGTTGCACAACTAAAGATTGTTGTAAGGTTTCCGAGCCCGCGAAGGGAGATTGATCAGATGGCAGGGATATAAAGTTGATGAAGGTTTAAATTTTGACCGTCGATTCACTGCTGGTGTAGGGTGACCATTGCTTTCTAAGTTCAAATTTGCCGAAGGGTTTGTAGTGATAGGAAGTACTTGAATTTATGATTTCTTCGGTGGATTTTGAGTGGTTTGGTGGCACCAGTGGTTGCCAAGTGGTCCAGAGGCCTGTTACCTGATTGCATGATGACTTTTGTGTCGTTTGAAGGAATTTTTTGTGCTTGAGGTTGCTTGTGTTTTTGGCTCATGCAGTAATTCTGATTGGCTTGGTGGGTGAAGGCTATGCCCTAGCTGTCCGTAGCTTGTTGCAACCTCTTATGGGTTTCCAAGGCAGCTAGTGGTATAAAGGGTCAAATTTTTGACTTGTCTAGCGTTCTGAATTTTGTCAGTTCCAGTGAAAGTTTCTGCTCTACAGATTTCCCCTTCTCTCTGCATATAGGGTGCTTTGTTTCCATTACTGGTTCAGACAAGATAATACATATTGTAACAGATTTATTTTATGTATGAGGATATGATATACTCTTACTGTACTAAACTATCTGCATTTGAATTCTGAATGCATTAATCATACACCAAGGGTGTTTGATTTGTCTATTTGCATTGCCTACATGTTTGCAAGTGGAGTTATCTTCGCAGAGGTAACTGGTTTAGGGTTAGTTTTTATGCATGTATGAGCTAAAATATCAAGGATAGGTCATGCTTGTCTTCCAGTGGATGCTGGTTAATGTATTGTCTCTTCTAAGTGGAGGGTCAAAATCTTTTGATGGATAATAGCATGCTTGAATGCATAGGTGGGTGTTAAGTTGAGGTTTGGTCATGGTGTGTGATTGATGTCAGGCATCAACACATTGAGCATATTGTGTTCTTGTTTCATAACTGTCTCTTGTACTAGGGTATTTGACTCTGTGGCCCATTGGATAGGGTACTGGTCTATCAGAGACTTAGGGCATCTCAGGGGTCCTTTCAATCTTTTTAAAATCATTTCCTTTCTGTCCCACCTTTTCCCTTTCATGTTGTTAGGATAGATCTCTGGTTTTCATACTCACTCCATGCAAGTAGGGCTATTGCATGAGATATTGGCTTCATTGAGGTACAAGATACCTAGGAGTTTGAGAACCATTCCACAGTTAGTGACCTGTAGGCTTGTAGTGTGACACAAGCTGTATGAGTGTGCAGATGAGGTACACCTGCCTGAGTGATGTGGAGCTCAAAGTGTAGAAGGATCTCTCTTTGATCCTTGTCAGTTGGCCTTTTTTCCTGTCAGATTTGGAGTGTTGAGTGAATGTGACACTAGCCCTGTCAATCCTGATGCCAAGCTGACCTTTGGAGAAAAAAAACACCAACAAAATGGTGACTTTGTTGGGGAAGAAGTAAATGACAACAAGCTTCCTTGCTTGGCTGGATCATCCCAGAATCTTGTTGTTTTCAGTTTGGGGAAGAGTCTCATATGCTTTCCAATCTGAGAATTACTTTGCAGATTTGCAGTGTGTTACTTGGATTTGCTGATTGATTTACATGTGGCTTTGCTGTGGGAGTGCTCAGAGTCTATTGAAGTTTCAAGACATATTAGTAAGTTTGTGTCCTCCGAAGAGAGGTCGCAACTCTATGCTAAAGAACCTAAGTTGTGCAGTTTTGTTGGGACTGCACTTAGTTGAGAAGAAGGCAACAACATTTAGGAGGTGTTCTAGGTATTTCTCCTTTTTTCTAAGTGTGTAGTGGTTTCAAAGGAGTTTTCAAATTAAGTTTCAAGAATTTCAATGGTAAATGGTTTTAATCCTTTGAAAAGATTTGTTAAGTCATGGGTGTTAAAGGAAATTTTTGCTTAAGAGGTTATCCGGCTATGAATTTTGTTGGTATACCTGGTTACCCAAACTCCATTCCCCTAAATGTTTTAAAAGTTTTACCGAAGTTCAGTGGGGAAAACTTTGAGTTTTCCTATCAACATGCTAGAAATTTTTCAGATCTGATGTGTGACTATGGTGTTGAGCATGAAGATGTGATAATGAGATTATTCATTTGGTCACTAATAGGAGATGCAAGGGATTGGCTCTCATGTTTCCTTGATAATGACATCTCTTCATGGAATGATTTAGTTGCAAGTTTTTTAGTCTGATTTGCTGAAAGGGTGAATGACTTTGACATGCTTAAGGCCCTTGTGGATATACAAATGGAGAAAGATGAATTGGTTCCTAGTTTCAATGCCAGATTTATCAAGACATGGGAAAATATCCCCGGGAAGTGCAGGCCAAGTGATGATATCTGTTTGATCATCTACTTGAATGCTTTTGATAAGAATTTCAATTTTGACTTAAGGGATAAGGAACCACTAACTTTGTATCAGGCTTTTCAGTTTGCAATGGATATTGAATCTAATTGGAGATATCATGTTGTAAGAAGACCACATGTTGCAGCTGATTTTCATTCTCAGAATGTGGTAGATAATAGGAAAAGGGATGCACTAAAAGGTTTAGAGCCATATCAGCATATTCTTGTCCCTGTTAGTGATGTGCCTCAGTTTTCTAGGCAGGATATGATCCATGATCATGTAGGGGAAAGTAACTTACAACCATATCTTGCATCACTTGAAGAAGAAGATTGCTTTGTAACTGAGGCTTGTGTGGATGATGAACTTATTGTTGATGTATATCCAGCTGAAACTCAATGTGATGAACGATTGTATGCATGGCATTGACAGTGAATTGAGGAACTGGAGTTAGCCTTTGCCATTAATGGTAAGAAACTTGAAGAACTAGAGGTGTGTAGAGCCATGGACAGAGAGCTTGCTCAGTCCAGTGAGTGTGTACCTTCAAATTATGACAATGAATCAGATAGCTGTCTATCAAAAGAGGGTTATGCTGAAAGTGTATTAGATGAAGGTATGATTAGTAATGTTTGTAATCAGTCTTTTGTTGATGATGAATGTTCATCTGATGAAGTGGGTAGTTCTGGTTTGAATGATGATAGCCGGGTAGCATTTTTGCATGAATTGAATGAAGATAGGTGGTATCAATGTGAGTATGATTCTTTTGATACCAATCATGAGTCTACAAGTGTGATGAATTTGAACCAGCAAGGGTTTGTTGATAAACATCACTCAAGTTGTGAATCCAAAGGTAAGTTTCTTTTTGAAGATAAGAACATGTATGGAGATGTTAGTATGATCCCACTTTCAGATTTATATGTGCCAATGATTGAAGGTTTTTCAGTGGAGACCTATGGAGATATGGAAGAAGAAATCAATATTTTGATTCAGCTGAATAAGGAAGAACTAGATTGTAAAGTGAATGTAACTATTGCTTATTTGGTTGATTCAAATGTCAGGTCTGCATTGGAAGGTGAAGAGGAAAGGGGAAGTGATTTTCCTCTTGAAATGTGATTTTCAGATTTGGAAACAGTGAGGAATTATGATCTTTTTAAAATGCACTGCACTCTATTTCTAGAGCTTTTTCAACCAGAATATGTCTATTTCCAATGGGATCTGGCTAGTGATGAGAAGGGTGTTTGTGATTGTCTGGTAGTTTCTGATGAGCTTGGAGACATGCCTTACTATGAAAGTTTTTCTTTTCATAGTTATTGCAGTAAGTATTTGCAGGGTGCTGATTATGTTTCTGAGTTGGATGAATGTGAGTATGAGGATTTTACTTTTGAATTGAGTTCAAGTGCTGAACATGGTGATAAAGATGATGTTAATTCTCAGCTGGTAAGTGTACTCACATTTCATGATGATCAGCCTTACATTAGCTTGCAAGATGTAATGGGAAGAGGTTACAAAGTTTTGCTGCAAGCTAATTTTACTCTTGATTTTGAGGAGTGTATGTGTGAGGCAGTTTGGTATGATAAGATAGATTTTGATCCTCATACACTGGGAAAAGATGAATACACTTATTACATTCTTGTGGATTTCCCTGTCAAGAGTTTTCATGAGTTTGACCATGTACATGAAAGGAAAAATTCTGGGGTCATCTCTATGCAGAGGGATGAGGACCAAGTGTTTGATAGAGGTAAATGATTGGCGTGGTTTAACAGTTTTAGTTATGTAAATGTTTGTACAGTTGCTTTGCTTCAGTAGTAGTGTTAGTTGGAATAAAGAGCCAGCTTTGGAGAAACTTGGAGTTTTGAGTTTTGAGAATTTTTGGAGTGATAAGGAATGTGATTTTGACTTGGTCTGCTCTCCCAATGATTCTGAATTCTTGCCATGCTTGCAAGAGCCATTCATCCCCAACCAGAGACACTATTAGCCCATTTTCCAATTATAGCAAAATCTTATGAAAATGGCCTATTTCCTTGTAAGTTTCTTGGTGAGTGTCCTGCCTTGTGTTCTTTGATGTGTCACTTTGCCTCAGTCCAAAACACACATGCTAAATTACAAAACCCAGAAAGTTTTTCAAATTCTAAGGTCCGCTAGAAGCATTTTTAAAATTCTACCACAGTGTCAAAACCCACAGTGTTTTCAAAAATCCATGATGTTTTTGATCTTTTGTGAGAACCTTGTGTGTTTTCGGTCTTTTCTGTCGAAAACCCTGCGTGTTTTTGACCTTGCACAGTTTCTTGTTTGCCAACATTTCCTTACTGCGCAGGTGCGATGGATGGTGGGACCTGAATTTTTGAAGGCTCAATGGGCCCTGATGATGTCAGAAGATGAATGGTGGGTGTAAATTCATAAGAGATTTGTCAGACCTTTGCGTTCTTACGCCAGCCGTTGATGTTACTTTTCTTAGGCAGTAGTTCTTCGGTGGGCCTAGGTTTTCAAAGCTCTTCCTGGTTGGTTGTTGCATGGCCGCATGTCAGATTTTTCTAACATGCGATCATGCAACCTCCTGCCACCTATCCGCATGGTCCCAACTCTTTGCATTGTTCAGCTGTGTTACGGTTAGTC
The DNA here is from genome assembly GCA_027943335.1 of Chamaecyparis obtusa. NCBI lineage: Eukaryota > Viridiplantae > Streptophyta > Pinopsida > Cupressales > Cupressaceae > Chamaecyparis > Chamaecyparis obtusa. The sequence goes on along the minus strand of BSBK01008904.1, from coordinate 47,629 downwards.
CTTCATTCAACGACTTGGCAACTAGCGGTTATCTTTGATCTCTTGATTCTGGCAGTTAGGTGGTTGACATCTCATGACCTAGCGACTGTGTAGTCACGTGATCATTTCATGCCTGGCGGTTAGCCCTTAACATCTGGTGACTTGGCTGGCAGTTAGTTTCCCGTAATTGTGTGATCACAGAATGGTGGACCCAGGTCTTCAAGCTTTTAAAAGGTGGTGATGGGGCAGCTTTTGGTTGGCTGTTGCATGATCGCATAGCCCTTTCCTTGGCTATGCGATCATGCGACTGGTCGACACATGTCGTTGGGGCCCAGTGAGAGGTGGTAATACGGCGTACGTGGGGGTGACGTGCCGGATCCTGTGGTTGGCGCATGATCTCATGGGAGGTTTCAAGCCCATGCGATCATGCGCCCGCCGTTCTTTTTCGGGCTTGTTTATGGATGGGTCAACGGTCCCTAGGGCATCTTTTAGGTGAGGTGGTAGTGTTCTATTAGCCGGTAGGTGGTGATGTGGTCTTGTTGCATGATCGCAAGGGCCATTTCCACAGCTTGTGATCATGCGACAACGGTCTGGTGACGTAGTTGCGGAGTTGTGTGGTGGCGGTTGTGGCAAGGTTATAGTCTGCAGGTTGTCACATGTTCACATACCTCATCCCCAGGCTATGTGATCATGCGACTAACCGTCTATGGTCGCGGTTGTGGAGTTGTGGTGATGACATTGCCAGGGACTTTTCCTGCGGGGTTTCTGACCGTTGACTGTGGCTAGGAGACCGCGGTCGCATGATTGCAAGGGTTAGTTTGGTGCCTTGCGATCACGTGACCAGGAATAGGGTGAGACCAATTTTTTGTGGCGGTGAGGTTTGTGACCACGCGGTTGCGCAACTAAAGATTGTTGTAAGGTTACCGAGCCCGTGAAGGGAGATTGATCAGACGGCGGGGATATAAAGTTAATGAAGGTTTAAATTTTGACCGTCGATTCACTGCTGGTGTAGGGTGACCATTGCTTTTCAAGTTCAAATTTTTTGAAGGGTTTGTAGCGATAGGAAGTACTTGAATTTATGATTTCTTCGATGGATTTTGATTGGTTTGGTGGTGCCAGTGGTTGCCAGGTGGTCCAAAGGCATGTTACTTGATTGCATGATGACTTTTGTGCCGTTTGAAGGACTTTTTTGTGCTTGAGGTTGCTTGTGTTTTCGGCTCATGCAGTAATTTTGATTGGCTTGGTGGGTGAAGGCTATGCCCTAGCTGTCCGTAGCTTGTTGCAACCTATTATTTGTTTCCAAGGCAGCTAGTGGTATAAAGGGTCAAATTTTTGACTTGCCCAGGGTTCTGAATTTTGTCAGTTCCAGTGAAAGTTTCTGCTCTGCAGATTTCCCCTTCTCTCTGCATATAGGGTGCTCTATTTCCATTGTTGGTTCAGAGAAGACAATACATATTGTAACAAATTTATTTTATGTATGAGGATATGATATACTCTTACTCTACTGAACTATCTCCATTTGAATTCTGAATGCATTAATCATACACCAAGGGTGTTTGATTTGTCTATTTGCATTGCCTATGTGTTTGCAAGTGGAGTTATCTTCACAGAGGTAACTGGTTCAGGGTTAGTGTTTATGCATGTATGAGTTGAAATATCAAGGATAGGTCATTCTTGTCTTCCAATGGATGCTGGTTAATGTATTTTCCTTTCATAGGTCTCTTCTAAGGGGAGGGTCAAAATCCTTTGATGGATAATAGCATGCTTGAATGCACAGGTGGGTGTTAAGTTGAGGTTTGGTCATGGTGTGTGATTGATGTCAGGCATCAACACATTGAGCATATTTTGTTCTTGTTTCATAACTATCTCTTGCAGTAGGGTATTTGACTCTATGGCCCATTGGATAGGGCACTGGTCTATCAGAGACTTAGGGCATCTCAGGGGTCCTTTGAATCTTTTTAAAATCATTTCCTTTCTATCCCACCTTTTCCCTTTCATGTTGTTAGGATAGATCTCTGGTTATCATACTCACTCCATGCAAGTAGGGCTATTGCATGAGATATTGGCTTCATTGAGGTACATGATACCTAGGAGTTTGAGAACCATTCCACAGTCAGTGACCTGTAGGCCTGTAGTGTGACACAAGTTGTATGAGTGTGTAGATGAGGTACACCCGCCTGAGTGATGTGGAGCTCAAAGTGTAGAAGGATCTCTCTTTGATCCTTGTCAGTTGGCCCTTTTTCCTGTCAGATTTGGAGTGTTGAGTGAATCTGACACTAGCCCCGTCAATCCTGATGCCAAGCTGACCTTTGGGGAAAAAGAACACCAACAATATGTATAGAAAATCTTCTTTGGCGCTCCTGTACATTCTACATCTTCTAGCACTCTTTAACATTTTGATGATTGATCACATAGTATGTTCTGAAACCTTGATGAAAGAATTAAAACACAATCAAATCTAGAATCAATATCAAAAAAATTTATCCCACAATGTTCATTGTAACTATCCAAACACCAAACCAATAGCTATAAACATTTAATTTGCATAAGAAACAAACAAACAAAAAAAATGTCAAATTTTGATGTATCCTTTAGAAACTTAAAATGCATAGCTAATAGTACCCTTTCGTTAACTAAATAATATTCAAAGATTAAATGACTAAAATAAATTAACTACACTATAGTGCCATAGTTGTTCAATTGAATAAACACAACTACTGCAAAAAGATGGCTTAACTAGGATTTTGCCCGCTTTGCATCCATTGATAAATTATGAGTCAGAAATAGAGGTGGTTCCAAGCTCTTTTAGCATAAATATCTTGGAAGAGAGTGGTAGGTACATGAGTGGTGGCAATTAGAGGTAATCATAAAAGGAAATTCAAGATATAAGAAATGAAAGGTCAAATATATTACTGCGACGCAATTTGATTTTTTGTGTTGTGTGTGACAGGGTTCACAATGTAAGGTCTAACTTTTCTGAAGAGAAAATTGAGAAGACATTATGACTATGTAAGGTCAAGTCAAGTTTAACTTATCTACAAAGAAAATTGAGAAGACATTACTAGTATGTAAGTTCAAGTCAAGTTTAACTCATCTGCAAAGAAAATTGAGAAGACATTACGAGTATGTAAGGTCAATTATGACTTTATTAAGGGTACTAACCATTTTTAATTTGTAGGGATAAATATGGTGGCATTCAGTTTACACTATTTTTGCAATGATTTTGTAGTTTGTTTCTTTGGCATTATTCCTTAAATCTAAAGCGTTATCAACATCTTAGACCTTCATGCCAATTTCTAACATTGTGTAGAAATGAATATTTTAATATAGCACATATTTGATTATTGACGTCCAAAATAAATTATTGCAATTTTAATTTATAGATTAGTTAATAGTTTTTGATTAAGTAAAATAGGTTTTGAAGGGGCCCCGAAACCCTATACATTATGGCCTAAAAGGATATTCAAAGTAGCACACAAAGAAGGAACAAATCAAGACCAGAGTGAGTGTTTTACAACAGGCACCCACAACCTGGAGAAGAAAATGGTACCAGCAGAAGGAAGCTGGAACCCTGACAAAAGAAGCCACTGCGTGAAAGATAAAATAAAATAAAATCAGCGCTCTTGAATCTTACTATGGTTAGCCAAAAAAGATCCTGCCGACTATAGGGAGAGATTATTTCTTCCCCTTCTGAGAATGAAGGGACATATCGAAAGAGGGAAAAAGTTTAGAACTTTTTTTTCCTTTAACAGAAGTCCACCCATCTTCCGCTTTCTTAGCCAAATCCTGCCAAGAAGAGGAATCAAGGATCAAGGCACCAAGAATCGGGGAAAGAAGAAGTTGTCCTAAAAAAGGGTTGTCAAAAGCCAGAGAAGCAAAATCAAGAGATAAATTTGTAGCATCCATTCCCGCTTGATCCAGCGAAGCCACAGATGCCTCACCTCCAACAGAGACCCGAACAGTTGAAACATCAGGGATGGAAACATCACCCGGGGGAGAGCCAGTGGCTGAAATCGGGGACAGAAGGGCCTCAGAAGCCTCTTGAAATGATGAAACAACCTATGAAAAGCTACGAAGGGATGAGACCTTCGCAACAGTGTAATGATGGGAAGAGGCTCCCTTCCACCAAGAAGCAGGTTTTTTAACCTTTCCCAATCCTCACTAACCAACTAAATGACTAGTTTTGAAGCAACTCCTACATCTGGAGGGGAGGCCTTCATAATCCAGGGCCTAAATCTATAGATTAGTTAATAGTTAGTAAATAATGAACAACATAATTAGTTGGGATGTTGCAACTCTATAGGCTGGTTCATGAGAAGAAGGTATTAATAAACCATTGCAATGTAATGAGAAATCATGTTGATTAAATTTTAGTATTTATTTTGTTATTCATGTACGGTGATGGCGCATTCATTTCATCTACAAGTTTGCAGATAAATATCAAAATAGTAGGTGGTTATGAGAGTTGGAAAAGTGTCTTGTGGAGAATCAATGAGAAGTGACTTTATTATGTCCCAATTAACTTCACTAACATGGCATTCTATAGAATGTGATTACACATTCTTTGCTATTAGCACATGGAAGCTTACAAGTCAATGTCCAAAAACACCAAAAAATTGTGTCAATAGGGCATAGTGATACAAGTCTTTAGAAAATATATATTATTCTATAGAATTATTCACTAGAGTTGACTGTGTTACCATTCTTTGTATGCCAAGAAATTATTTCGATAGGTATTAAATTAAAATATCTCTACCATTACCATCAAAGGTAGTATTTCTTTAGGCATGTGAGAAAGCCCATGATTTTATGACTAGTGCCAACTTAAATTGTAGGGATTTAGTTTGCACTTTTTAAGTTATATGGAGAAACAGAGGTGGGGGCCTAAATCGGCATTGTAATGAAGAGAATCATAGAGGTGAGATCTAGTACATTGTGCATTATTTTTTACAAGCCAATTTTGAGCCATCGTGTTATGGGGATGTGTGTAAGTTACTAAAATTTTGCTGCAAGAAATGCAGCAAGAGACATATTCTATTAATAGGAATGGTACTTGGTAGGTAGCTACCAAAGCTTGCATGTCATAAGAAAAGGATTGCAACTAAATGGGTATACAAGACTAAGAATCATAGGGATGGAAGTGTTAAAAGACACAAAGTGAGATATTAGGTAAATGATCACTTGGAGGTATGGCATAGATTGTGATGAAAATTTTTCACCCATAGCACATCAAGAGACCATTTGTATGTTGATTTCTCTTGCAGCCCCAAAAAATGGAGAATTCATCATATATGGATACGTGACAAGGGCCTTCTTGAATGTGTACATAGAAGAAGAGATTTATGTGGAATAGCCACAAGATTTTGAGGTGGTAGGAAAAGAGAATCAAGTGTACAAGCTAAAGAAGGCCTTGTATTGCCTCAAGAAAGCACCAAGAGCTTGGTATGCAAGGATTTATGGGTGTTTTACAGAAAATGACTTTAATCAAATTAAGAGTGAACCCACCCTTTACTAAAAATAAGCAAATAATTACATTCTCATTGTCAGTATGTATATTGATTCTATTATGAAAGATAACTTCAAATATTTTATGATGAAAGAGTTTGAGATCTCAGATTCTAGGCCTTACACAATATTTTTAGGTATGAAGGTTAATCAAAATAAGGATGCAATTTTCCTTTGGCAAATAAAATATGTCATAAAATTTTGATAAAAATTGATTGTAAACTAACCTCGACTCTAATTTATCATGGATTTGTGTTGTGTAGAGATGATGGCATTGAAAAAGTAGATGTGACAACTTATAGAGCTGTAGTTTGGAGTTTGATGTTACCCACTCACTTTAGGCTTGATATCAAGCATGTGTAGTTTCTCTTCTCTCAAAGTATATCATAGATCCTTTTGAATAAAAATGGTATTTATTAAAATAATTTTAAGGTATGCAAAAGGAACCTTAAGTTTTAGTAATCATTACTATAGGTCTAAGGGATTTAATCTACTTGGTTTCAGTGATTCCCATTGGGGAGGAAGTATGTGTTGCAAGATTAAGTAGAATGAGTTATTAGCTAAGTTGGAAAGCTTGTCATTAGTGTCAACATGCTATCGTTGGCATTAGTGATTGTTTTCTATGTAGTGGTACTGAAAGTTTTTCTTTGAATATTTTTCATGTTGAAAAACTATTGATGAGGTTTAGTATGTGGATGAGTAATTTTTGAAGATGTCAGATTCAAGTTTTTGTGCTTTAGATTGCAATTCAGTGGAATTGGTATTCATCTTCTTGAGATTTCTAATTGTTGTTGTCTTGATGATGTATCACAGAGTGCGATTTGAAATGTTGATTCAAAAACTTAACAAAATTAAAACCAAAAACATTGAAATAATTATTTAGATTCCAATTTATAACTTAGTTAATAGTTAGTGAATATTAAAGTAATATAGTTAGTTGGAAGTTTACAAACTTGTAGGTCGGTTCATGAGAAAATGGCTTTAACAAAATATTGCAATGTAGTGAGAAATCATGTTTGATTAAATTTCAATATCTTTGTTTTGTTTTTCATCTGCAATAATGGTGCATTCATTTCATCTACAAGTTTACATATTGATATCAAAATGGTAGGTAGTTATGAGAGTTCAAAAGAAGTTCTTCACTTAAGTTCGGTGTGTGTTATCATTGTATGCACAACAAGAAATTATTTTGGTAGTTATTAAATTAGAATATTGTTGTCATTACCATCAAAGATGGTATTTCTTTAGGCATGTGACAAAGACCATGGTTTTACTACTAGTGCCAACTTAAATTGACTAGTATTGGTTCACATTTAGTAAGGTATATGGAGAAACAAAGGTGAGGGTGTAATTTTGAATCCCAAGTCTATATATTGCTATCATTTTCATAAAGGTGTTGAATGTAGTCCAAATCCCATTGCCTAATACAAAAAGGAAGAATGGTTTCTATTATTTGAGAAGTTTCATTATCGATATAATGTTAGAAAAAATAAATCATTTAATCTACATTATGTTATTTGTTAACAAACTTCCTTCATGGCATAATCTCAAATTATATCTTGTGCACTAAAATCAAATCAACAAATGTGTGAACCATTAATTTAGACTATATAATTCATATAAATAGAAATGTTATCGATCAACAATATAGAAACTAAACATTTAACATATATAACATTAAAAAACATCAATCTTGATAGAACCCATTTTTATTAAAATTTTGAAGTATATCAAATAAAATTTCACCATTCCACTAAACAATAATCAAGTAAATACGTTTACAATGATCATCCAATAGTCTCAAAAAGCTCAACAAATAAATTAAAGAGTTCTTATAAAAACCTCAACAATCAGTCCCCAACTTTAATAGAGTTGCATACACATATAACACCATTTACATATGGAGTAGGTAGCTAAGAGTTCCCCTCAAGTGCAGCATCCACTTAGCTAAATATTGATAATAATTCTAAATCCAATTAACTAAGCCATAACCTTAGCTTACCAGTAAGCTTTACATTATTCTAGATTAACCCCATCACCAACGCTATCGCTATCAGTGTTGCTTCGGTTTGTTTTGTTGTCCACGATCACAGAGCTCAGAATCTGTAGAGGATATTGAGGCTCCATCTTCCCTTCCAGCATTAGCACCACTTGCCCCATACTTGGCCTCGTCTCCTCATCTTTTTCAATGCATAGCAATGCAACAACACTTGCTCTTCTCACCTCATCAATATCTTTCTCCTCTGCAATACCCTCCTCCACAACATTAATCGTGTTCCCCTGGTGAATTTGGGTTGCCGCCCATGGCGGAAAGTAATACATACTTGAATCTTGCACGTTTAAATCCAAAGTTCTTCACCCAGAAATGATTTCCAAGAGCGTCATGCCAAAGCTGTATACATCGACCTTTGGAGTGATGGGAAGACCATAAATCCATTCTGGAGCCAAATAACCTCTCGTTCCCCTCGTTGTGGTCAGTATACGGCTTAAATCTCCGCTCACAAGCTTTGCCAACCCGAAATCAGCCAACTTGGGTGAAAAATCAGCATCAAGCAGAATGTTCTCAGGCTTTACATCGCCGTGAATGATGCGATCTCTGCACTCCTCGTGGAGATAAAACAAAGCTCGTGCAGTGCCTAAAGCGATCTTCAACCAAGCCTTCCATTCGAGTACCTTCTTTTTACTTTTGGAGTTACTGGAGAAGAGTATGGAATTTAGAGAGCCGTTGGGCATGTAGTCATACACCAGTAACCGTCTGGATCCTTGTGCACAAAACCCTCGAAGCCTGATCAAATTCCCATGTTGTATGTTTCCAAGTGAACTGATCTCCGCTCGAAATTGCTTATCATCTCGGCTTGAACTAGACTCCAACTTTTTTACAGCCACAAGCGTACCATCTGGCAGAGATCCTTTGAACACTGACCCAAATCCTCCGCTCCCCAGCTTAGACCTGAAATTCCTAGTTGCAATCTTCAACTCGTTGTAACTGAACATTCTAAGAAATGAGTCTGAGGACTCTGCAGAACTCTCGGTTGGTTGTAGCCGATACCTCCTCCTCCACATTAAATAGGAAAAGACCCCCAAAGCAACAGCGAGAGCAATTATTTTACCGAGCACTAGAGGCAGGATGGTTTTGAGTTTGGAGGAGCGTGGCGGATCATAATTTTGAAGCGCAGAGGCAGCTACTCGAATGAAGGCGTTTGAATTGCTTATTGATAGAGAATTGCGCAAGTTTAGCAAATGCCCAGACCAGATTTGGCAGGGCCCTGAAGGCGGATTGAAAGTATAAGCAGTGCACGAACAGTTGCGGAGGCAAGATTTTTCGCAATCCATCTTTGTGGGTGGAGGGTATGATGACGCGCAATCATTATGCAACGTTGATTTGGAGTCGATGAATATATCGGTGCTGTCATTTTGGGCATTGCAGTTTAAGGGGCTCTGGCGAGCACAACCACTGGACCACCATTCTCGTGAATCCCAGGCATGAGAGTCTGTGGGGGTGAAGCCTTCGACACAGCTACAGAACTGAAAATTGTTGGAGTTGCAGATTCCATAAGCACCACAAAGACCATGTACAACGCATTCATCTCTGGGCACAGACCAGAACATGTTCCACTTACTGCCATCATACAAAGCCCGTCTAACATCTCCAGACTTCATGAGCACGACCCGGGAGAGCGCTGTGATGTTATGCATCAATTCATAACTGATATAGAAACCGGAACTGGTAGTTTGAACGCTGAGATTGTATAGGTCTTCAGTTGGCATTTCTGGAAGCTCACGGAAAATTTGGCCGTCCCAAGTTCCGCTCTCCCAATACTGTACAGAATTGTTCCATGTTAGCACCAATTGTTGGGCCCCTGATGGATCCGCGTGATAGGAGAAAAGCCCGGGAGCGGGATCCAATGAATTTTTCCAACAAACCAGCTTTTTCTGTCCATCGAATATCATCCCAGGCAGCCAGGTATCTGTTGGATTGTCGAAATTCTGCCAAACAGTTTCAGGTTTGCTGTCATCGGTCAGCATCAAAAAATTACCGGAATCTAATATCATAGCCTGGGATGCCTTGTTCGATGTGTTGACCGACCAAATAGATGCGCCCTCTGCATCAAACAGATCCAATTTACCTTGTCTTGACAGCTTCAAAATGCCAGACTTGTTTCTTGCGGGAGTCTCTCTGTTGGCCACCCAGACGATGGTCTTCTCTGGTATATTAGCATACCAGATACCAATATACCAGTTATTGGTTGCATTTGGGCTGAAGAAGCCCAATTCAAATGTGCCATTCTTTGAAATTAATGTCTCTTCAAGCAAGCACTTTCAACATCCTAGACTTTTATATCGTGTAGTGATGAATATTTCAATATAAGTCACTTTCTTTTATTGATACCAAAATTACAATTAATGTTTCTGTTAAGTGATTATATTCATAGAACACACACAAAATGATTTACTAGGTCAATTAGCGTAAAACATGGCCACCATTTCTAGCCTAACTACTTCAGTGAAGACCTCCCATCAAACCCATCGTACATTTCTGGTCATAGCCTTAGAAATAGTAGTGACAAGTGTTGAGTCACCAAAAAATTAACAAAATGACTATCTTATAGAGACTCATGTGCCATGATTATTATTCACACGGTTTGTCATATGCTGAAGTGAAAGCGAAAGAAACAAGGGCTGCGAGTAGCTGGAGTCCCTGCCTAAGCTGGAAGAGCATGGAGGAAGTGTGTGCGGTCTGTTTTTGGGTGAATAGAAAGACAACTGTGCATTTTTGCTGACGCTCCATGATCCAGAATCAGATATGGTATAATACAATAATGAATCATATGGTATGATCCAAAACATATTGATATCAAAGAAAAATAGATTTATTAACAATTTAAACAAACATGAGGCAATCTAGAGGCCAATATGTTCTATCAATTTATGATTGTATACATTCATCTACAATGTATAGTAGTATACCATGTGAACAAGAAATCAATTAAGAGAAAATAACAAAGATGTCTAACAATGTAAACTATTCGATCCTTATTGTTTATGGGCTGATTTAAAGTTTTTAAAGTTTAAAAACACCACCAACATATAAAGCAGATTGGTAAAGAATTAACAATGGTTGTTTAAAAATTGCCATTTTATAGATATAATATTATTTTTGAGAGGCTACATGTAAAATGTAAAAAATACCTGAATGCAGCGATACAACCTATAGATGTAGATGTATTCAAAGTCCAACTGGAGAGTGGAGCCTAGCACTGATTCAAGCGAAAAAATCACATCTAACATCAGAAGCAATTCTACTATATTTTTATACGTTCACTGCCAAAAGACAATACAACTATTTTTAATTGTATGATCCAAAAAAACATCTTGCTCTAGTCAATCTAGCTTGGAAAGCTAATCTTGAGGAAAAGGCTACTAAAAATTTAGATAAAAGGAAAGATGGGCATATGCTCTGGGAACGCAAGCTTGTGGTTAAACTATTCTCACCAAAAATGTCCACCACTTGAGTAATTTATGATGGCAGAAATACCATGGATGTTGAAATATGAGTAACTAACCCGTCATTCAATTCACTTAACATTCTGATAATGGAGATTCTGATCCAAAACATTGATGGCAGACACTATTGAATCCAAGAAATAGTTAGAATATTCAAACTACAAGACATTTGATATAGCAATAATAATTATGGTTTATGGGCATTTCTTTAACGTGTTATTGTTATTGACTTGTGAATTTGCAACATTGCGAGCTGCATTCAATTGCCCATGAATTGGGATCTGGTTACTCAAGACAAGGAAATACTCAACGAGAAAATTGGGTTTGCATTTGTACATTGCAGAGTGACCGGGATTGGACTCTCAACATTGGACACGCAATGGGGCAGTACTCACGTATTGTTTATGGTTTTAGTTACTTTGATGACATTGTTGCTCATGTTGCCTAGGATGACTAGGATCATCAGATGGCCAAGGACCGGTAAGCATACAAACAAGATTCAATCTTCATGATCTATCGACATCACAAAATATTAAATATTAGATGAACAAGCATGATCTCTATATCTTACAAAGAAAGGGAGCACTGACCTGTGCAACAAAATTGCTTACAACCCTGACATCATCAATACACATCCGTGGACCATATGTATTGAAGATTCGAGCAATCCGAACTTGAAACAAAATACCAGTGAATCTTATTAAAAGCGTTAGGCTACAAAGATGGCAAAATACAAATTTTTTTTTTCAAATCCAAGTCAAAACTCAAATTGGCAACTAGACCTCATCATTCGCCCCCCTTTGTAATCCATTACCAACGTGTCTGATGTATGCTTGCCCTCATTATAGAAACTTTGAACTCCTGAATGTCACAAAATACCACAGTGAGTCATGTTAATGAGTATTTCACACTGTGAAATCCTGGAAACCAAATCTAGTGAGAGTGCGAGCAATGACAGATTCACAAAGAGTCGAATCAAAGGTGTGAGTGTGTTTTGTATGAAGAAAGTCCTCCACTCAATCTTGCGAAGAACCCTCTGTCATCTTCAACTGTTGCCAACCATCAAAGCTTCATGCATCACGCCACATTTTTTCTATTATTTGCCAGTTTTCTAATTAAAAATGAAAAGACTATTGGGAATAAAAGAGACAGCCAAGAGAAAAAAAGAAAGTAAAATTTTAAAAATCACTTTAATAGAAAATTTTCCAAAAAGCATAGGATAAACGGAGGATGCACCATGTTCGAGGTGCAAATTAATATTGAAATGTTACTTGAAAACTTTAGTCTCCTGCCTTTACGGCAGGGACTAATAATAAAACCAACCATATGCGATGTCTTTGTTGATCTCAAAACCAATGCACCTCTTCCTATTAATTCAAAGAGGTTTCCTATACATTTATATAATCACAAGGCTGTCAAAAGTAAGTTTTAGAATAGGTGGGGGATGGTCTTCAACCAACCATCTTGCAATAATTATGAGACCTACCTTTATAGTTTTTTTAAGAAAATTATGTCGTGAGTTTTTCCTCCATCAAAATCCCAATTATTTTGATATGAAAGAGCTCTAGGGTAGAGATCTGGGCTACACCCATAATAGACTAGGAGCTAGGTGGGAACAAAAGTACCAAAATTGGATACTA
>BSBK01008904.1:0-32500 GCA_027943335.1 Chamaecyparis obtusa | reverse complement strand
ACATACACCAATTCAAATGCATGAGATGGATCCACCTAATGAATGTGATGAACATAGACCATTTGAAAATGATGTAATGAATGTACATGTTAATGAAATTGAAGAAGGTTTAACATTTGAGTTTGATGTGATTAATGTACATAATGCATCAATCTTAACACCTGCTAGAATAATTTGTAGAAAACCAAAGTTTCTAATAGACATTGATGAAAATATTGTGAGGCCAATGCATGATCAAATTTCTAAAAGAACTTGTACAAGAATGGTTATAAGAATTTGGAATGACTATTTTGAAAACTTAAATAAAAGTGGAAGATGCCAATTAGTTGTTGAAATGATTAAAAATTTAAAATTTAGAGAGCAAATGAAAATTTTGGGGTTAAGAACATTTGAAAATAACACTGAAATAACCATTGTGAGAAATCTTTTTGATTCATACCAATCAATTGGTTCGAAATTGTTAGGCCATTTTTCTGTCATAGCAAAATCTTATGAAAATGGCCTCTTCCCTATAAATGTTTTTGTAAGGTGTCCTGCCCTGTGTTCTTCATGTTGTCACCTTGCTCTAGCCCAGATTGCACGTGCTGAATTGCAAAATCTAGAAAGTTATTCAAGTTTTAAAGTCTATTGGAAAAAACCCATAGTATTTCTGAAAATCAATGTTGTTTTCGACCTCTTTGGCCTATATGCAAACCCTCGTTGTTTTCAACCTTGTGCCTCCTAGCTTTTGTGCACTTGTCTTTTGGTCTGCATGGAAACTCTGTGTGTTTTCAATCTTTCTCTATGTCAAAAACCCTATGTGTTTTCAACCCCATAGTTTCTTGTTTGCTGGCATTCCCTAACTACACAAGTGCAATGGATGGTGGGCCCAGGTCTTCAAAGGGTTTCAAATGATTGGTTGTCGCATGGTCGCATGTCAGGAATTTCTGACATGTGACCATGCGACCGGTTGACACATGTCTCAGCAGGCCTGTTGGCTAGGGTCTGATAGATGTTTAACGGGTGACAAAGATCGGTGGTTGTCGCTATACCGTGAGCAAGAGATGCAAGCCTTTTAATCTCTGCACTTTAATGAGAGCCGTTGATGCGGTAGGAAGGTGGATACACATGGTGGGCCCGCTGTCAGAGGATGTTGAGGTGGCATTCTTATGGCCTTGTCGCATGATCGCAAGGGCCATTTTCATAGCTCGCAACCATGCGACAAGGTTCTTCCTTCCCGAGCCCAATGGTAGGTGGTGATTTGGCATCTTTCGATTGGTCTGAAGTGGCAGGATGGTAGGTGGACCCGATATTTCTTAAGTGGAGTAACAATACAGATGAGATCTACGGTCAGTGTGTGATCGCATGGAATATTCTCACCCCATGTGATCATGCGCCCACCGTCTGATCTTCCCAAAAGGTAAGGCTTTTCTCGGCGGTGGGTCCTGTGTTAGGTGACTCGGCGGTTGCAGTGAATGGTGATATGATAGGTGGCATCAAGCGGACCTAGGTGGGGTCTAAGGTTTGGTGGTGTGGATAAAATATTTGGCGGCCTAACCAAATCTTCTTCCTGTCACTGGTTCGCATGATGTTTTAGTGGCAGCACTATTATTTCTGTGAACTGGCAGAATGTCTTCGGTTGCCAATTCGCCAGATGACTTAAGGGGTTATTTTGACATGTGCAGTCATGTGTTCACTGAATCTAACTGGGGTTTAGAATTTCATTCCGCGATTGGAAATTTCCTTTGTCATGTGTTCACTAAAAGTAAGCCGAGGTGCCTGGACGAGTTAAAGTCATGAACCCGGGAAGATAGGAGGATCTACGGTCAGGACTTAAAGTTGATAGAGATTTGAATGAGGACCGCCAATGTGCCGCTAGTGCCAAAGAAATAACCGTTGTAGTTTGAATTTGAATTTCTGAGAATTTCCAGCGACAGAGGGTACCATTTTTATGGAATTCAATGCAAAAATGACCCTATTTGGTGATAAGCGATTGTTTTCTATTTGCAGTGTGGTCCAAGATGTCTAGTGCTCATTTGCAGAGCTTGTACGTTGTAGTCGCTACTCAAGGCATGTTGTAGGGTGTCCTTTTGAGCCTAGTTTTGTGATCCTTTGTACTTGCAAAGAAGACTTTCATAATTAAGGATCAGTTCAGGATTTCCTCTTTCCTGGATTGGATGTGTTTCCTGCCCCTGAATTAAATTCATGGTTGTTTCTAGCAAGTTGGGTGGTTGAAACTTTAACCCTAGTCATCCGTAGCTTGTTGCAAATTTCCAAGATGACTAGGGGGGTATAAGTTGCGGACTTTTTGTGTTTGTAGGGGTTCCAATTCTTTTGGTTTTGGTCCTAGATTGTTGATAGTGAAAATTTGAACAAGGAGAGCCTGGATTTAGGGTTTGTTTCCTTTGTGCATTTTGTCATTTGGTAATGTATTGATTCTGTAAGTCTTAGTGAGAATATTTTGGATTCCAATCTCATATTGGTGTATGTCTTTTTGTTTTTCTCTTGAGCTCATATATGTTGATTGCACAAAGTGGGTTAGCATATGGTAAACAAAGAGTATTTTGGGATTATCTTGGAGTTCCTAACAAAGTTAAGATTAAAGTCTTTAAGGTAAGTTCAGTGAGTTCATGGCAAGATAAGGATTTGATGTCCTGATATGTGAGTGAGGGGAGTAATAGGCAAAGCACTTACTCTGAGTCTATATATGTTTGAGTTAAGGTTTTAGGGTGATATAGGTTGTTAAGTGACTCTCTGCCCTAGGATAAGGCACTGATCCATTCTCTGGAAGTAGTCCATCATCAACAATCACACACACACATAATTAAATGATAAACCTTTCAATCAGATAGTAAAGGGTATAGTTATATATTGTTTAGAGACTCCTTTGAAGAAGTGAGTCAAGGGTACACCGGCTTGAGCATTGAGGCTCAAAGTGTAGGAGGATCTCCTTGATCCTTGTTAATTGGCCCTCTTTCTTGTAGACTTTGGAGTGGTGATAGAGTCAAAGTTTCATTATAGTTATCCATCAAAGTATAAATCTACAAGTTTTGAAGATCAAAGGGAACAACCAACAGAAATCATGCTCTAAAGATGCTAATGTTACTCGTCATGTCCTCACATCAACCATAATGGGAAAGGAAATTTAAAAATATCATTTAATAAGTAAAACAAGAAAGTCATTAAGGATAAGTAGAATCACATTACACCATGCTTTAGATAGGTGAAAAGAAATTGAGGATCCTAAAAATAATTTTCTTTCACTCTCGCGTAGACTCCCACGCAAGGACAAGGTTGTTGTTAATGCACTAAGAACATTCATTTCATATGAGAACAATGAAGAAGGAACATATTACTTTTTGTGTTGTTGTATTGAGGCCAAAAATAAATTGACAACTACAGTCATTAATAGAGAGAGTATTGAGTACCCAATAGGTTCTCTTGTTGTGACAAACACATGGATTAGAAGGTATCATTGTTGTGTCAAGTTGTATTGAGACCTTTTAAACTCAATTTATTACACTTTGTATTGATATTGACCTTAACTTATTTTTATAATAAAATATAGGTACCCTATCAAGAATTCTAATGCCTGGTTGTTTGAGGACTTTGAGACACATAAACATATTATTCATTACTCTAACTTTTTTGTTGCAACAAATATTCAATTGATTAATGTAATGTCCCCTTTCTGATTTTATATGATATTTAAAGCCTCTAATCAGATTTTAAAATCCAACAACCAATATTGCAAAAGATCAACCAATTTTTCAATAAAACCCAAATTGGGTATGCCAGAAACAATGCCAAAAACTTCACAGCTTCACATATTATTGATAAATCTGAAAGTAGACATTTTTATTAAAAAAATTTCAGAATAACGGCCTAAAAAATGACATTTCTAGATCTGCAAATAGTTTACACAACAGCTCCAAAAAGGAGGACAAAAATAATGCTCATCGGGCTCTCGAAAACAACACAAAATAGCTTGGAAACACCACAAACACTAATAATCTATCACATAAGTATGACCACAACCCAATACATATATTTAGATATATTTTAACATCAAAATGTCTACAATATAGCAGAAAACCAAGCTGATATGAAATACTCAACCGGAAACACCAAACTCTTACAACACACTCGAAAACTCAAAAATTTGCACTGTTCAGCACAAGGGAAAACTCTACATGAGCTTGCACATGGAATGGCCTCAAAATCTCATCCTTATCCTTCCTAGAAACCTACAAACTCCCATCTTTGGGTCTCCTTCTCCACAGGTTTGGCAGCCTCTGAAGAACAACAAAGCAATGAGCAAAAATCAAGTTCTAGAATGAGCCCAAAATGCCTCCAAACCACTTTTAAAGAGGGCATAACCCTAAATCACAACCAAGAGGGGTGAATTCAACATATTTTAATAATATTTAACATTTATTATTCCATTGGTTTCCCAATATTAACCCCCTTCCCTGAAACTTTACTTTTTGAGCCTGCTAGCCTTAGCAAAAGTTATTATTTTTAATTATTTGAAAAGGGGACATGACAAGTCCTCCCTCCCAAATATTTCTTGTCCTCAAACAATGAAGGTTTGGATGCTCAAGAATATTGGCTCCTTCCCAAGTTGCATCCTCCAATGGTAATCCTTTCCATTTGACCAAATGCTCTATGATGCTTCTATTTCTCAATCTTTTCTCTCTTGTATCCAAAACCTCTTCTGGTATTAAGATTAATTTCCCTTCATCATCAAGAGGTGGTAATTCTATAGATACTATGGTTTTCTAGCCTAGAACCTGTATACACCTAAAAATGGTCATCTAGACTATTAGCCCCTTTTGCTAAATCAGCAATTGCTTATTCTTGATCAAATCCTAGCTCTATCATTTATTTGATTATTTTTTATGGGCTAACCATTTTATCCTAAGTCTTTATTTAATTAAAAGGAATATTTCCTCCCCTTTTATTAAATAAAAAGCCCCTACTTTTCCTCTTATCCTAAGTTGCACAAATAAAGCATTATTCTTATTTTATAAAAAGGAGAAAAACCACTTTTTGTCTCATATGGACACAAAAGTCAACTCTTATTTTCTCATTGGAAGATATTTGTGCACATGGATTGCTCCTCTTTCAAGCTCCACCCTTGATTAAATCTTTTTCCTCTTAATCTCCATGGTCCATTGATTTTTCACCTCCTATAAAAGAAGAGCTCTCTTCCTCATTTGCATCCACAAATTTTTATGCTATTGTTATGCTACAGGTTTTCTAGGTCATCTTGGAGCTTTTGGAGACATTCTTGCATCTAGGGTTTGAAGATTTGGAGCATTGTTGGCATTCATCTTGGATCTTCATCAACACTCTATCTTCTTGTCTTCATTCTTGCATCATCATGGCTTTCTTGCTTCATAGTTAGATTTCATTTCTTGCATAGTAGTTTCATTTTCATGGCATTCTTAGCTTAGATTTCCTTTTATGCAATAGATTAACTTGCATTGTCATATAGATTTGATTTGCATTGCATACATTTGGCTTCATTGGAGATATTGGCATTCTTGCCCTTGTCTTCATTGAATCTCCCATTGCATGGTTTACTAGCAAGGTTATTGGCTTAATAGCTCTAGCTGAGAGCATTCTTAAAACCCTTGCACTCCATGCCTAGGGAGCTATGGATCGATTTGTGAGGACTCATTCTTGAGTTTCCTTGTATGTAATGATCCATAGAAGTGTGACACAATTATTTCACACAGAACCTTCTTTAGAAAAGAGACATGGAAAACATTATGTATTTTGTTGTTTGGTGGGAGCTCCAATTCATAAGCTACCTCTCCTACCTTCCTGATGATCTTATAAGGCCCATAGAACCTTGGCTTGAGCTTCTCTGCCCCACTCCTCTTCAAGGTGCTTTGCTTATATGGCTGCAACCTAACAAATACCAAATCTTCCATCTCAAAAGATCTTTCAGTCCTTTTCCTATCAGTGTACAACTTCTGTTGGTTCTGTGCATGTTGTAGATTATCCTTGAGGGACGACCTTATTATGTCTTGGCTTTGCAGAATGAAATCACTTGCTGCAAGTACTCTGCTATCTAAAAAGTACTAGATCAACAAAGGAGAGGGCATCATAACCATAGAGAGCATGAAAAGGAGGCATACCAATAGACATGTGATGAGATGTATTGTAACAATACTCCCCTAGGTACAACCATTTCACCCAAGCATGTTGTTGATTTGAAACATAGCTCCTCAAATATCCCTCTATCCATTTATTAACTATCTCTATTTGTCCATCTATTTGAGGGTGATAGCTAGTACTGGGAGTGAGTTCAATTCCTGCCAAATGAAAGAGCTCCTTCCAAAAAGAGCTGAGGAATCTACTGTCCCAATCACTGACAATGTTTCTAGGAAAGCCATGTAACCTAAAAATTTCCTTGAAGAACAATTCTACCACTTGTGATGCCTTGAAATCAGATGTGATGGGAAAGAAATGTGCATACTTAGTTAGTCTATCTACCACCACATATATGCAATCCTTACCTTGAACCTTGGGCAACCCAGTGATGAAGTCCATGGAAATACTTTCCCATTTTTGTTCAGGAATAGGAAGTGGTTGCAACAATCCTACAGGAAAAAATTGCTCACTCTTGTTTTGTTGGTGTACTATGCATTCCTTAATGTGTTTAAGGATATCCTCCTTCATAGCCTTCCATGAAAACTGCTCTTGAAGTTGCTTGTATGTCTTGAAGTATCCTTGATGACCAGCCAAAGGTGTGTCATGAAAGGCCCTCAATATCCTTTCCTTAGTTTTTGATCCTGGCACTAAGAAGATCCTGTTCTTGTAATAAATCAATTCATCAACAACTTGGTACCTATTATCATCCACTAACTTATCCAAAATCTTGGTGGAAAAGGAATCTTTAGCATACTCTAAAATTATGGAGACTTTCCAATCAGCAGAGATAGATGTTAAGGAATACAAAGTGGGCTTTCTTGAGAGAGCATCAACAACCACATTATTCTTTCCTTTCACATATTCAATATCAAAATCATAAGCTTGCAATTTACTTACCCATTTTTGTTGATGATCATTCAAATCCCTTTGGCTCAAGAAGAACTTGAGGCTATTATGATCTATCTTTACAATGAATCTCCCACATACCAAATATTGTCTAAACTTATGAAGTGCATGCATGATTGCCAACATTTCCTTATCATAGATGGAGTAACCTTTCTCTGATTGATTTAATTTTATTCTCTCAAATGCTATTGGATGTCCCCTTTGAGTTAGGACAACCCCTATACCTTCTCTAGAAGCATCACATTCAACAACAAAAGGTAAAGAGAAATCTGGAATTGCAAGAACAAGGCATGAACTCATTACCTCCTTAAGCTTATCAAATATTTCTTGTGCCTCTTCTATCCAAATAAAAGCTCCTTTCTTTGTCAAATCAGTCAAGGGGGTAGCAAGATGAGAAAATCCCTTGATAAACCTCCTATAGTAGCTACACAACCCAAATAAACCTCTCAATTGTGTAATATTAGTAGGTGGAGGCCAATCCAAAATCACCTTAATTTTTTGTTGATCAACCTATACTCCCTTAGAACTTATAATATGTCCCAAATATAGGATCTTAGTCAAACAAAACTCACATTTAGATAGCTTATCATAGAAGGATTACTGCTCCAAGATTTCCAAAACAATGTCTATGTGCTCTAGATGCTCTTTCCATGTTATACTATAAATCAAGATATCATCAAAGAACACCAAAATGAATTTCTGAAGATGCTTGCTGAATACCTTATTCATACAAGATTGGAACATTACTGGTGCATTAGTGAGGCCAGATGGCATAACAAGAAATTCAAAGTGCCCATAATGACATCTGAAAGCAGTCTTTTCCACATCTTCCCTCATGCAGATTTGATGGTACCCTAATCTTAAGTCAATTTTTGAGAAGTATACAACACCATGTAACTCATCAATGAGTTCATCTATGCATGGTATGGGATACCTATTTTTTATGGTCTTCTTGTTTAGAGCCCTGTAGTCTATACACATTCTCATTGTACCATCCTTTTTCTTGACAAGTACCACAGATGATGCAAATGGACTAGAGCTAGGCCTTATGAATCCCATGTCCAGGAGTTCCTTAATAGTTTTTTTCTATTTATTCCTTGTAACCTCTTGGATGATGATATGGAGTTGTTATAACTAGTTTGGAACCCTGTTCTAACTCTATAACATACTCAAAATCTCTATCTGGTGGTAATCCCAAAGGCAAATCATTTAAAACTATACTATGCTTATCTTGAATATTTTGAATTTCAAAATGGAAATTACCTTGATTCTTTGGAGAGCTTGTTGGATGGATTATGACTCTTGCTACCCATGCTACTTGTCCTCTTTGAAAATTCCTCTCCATCCTCTTTGCAGTGACCACCTTAGGTGCTCCATTCGATAGGCCTCTCAATAAGACTTCTGTCCCATTGGAATGAAATTTAAACTCCATAGTTTGATGGTTTATGTAATAGCCTCCAATAGAGTGCAACCATTGAACATCCAATACAAGATCTGTCTCCCCAATGCCAACAACATAGAAGTCATCACATAACTCATAGTCCCCTAAGGTCATCCTGAGTTGTTTCACCACCCGTGTGCAAGGCATAGTGAATCCATCAGCTACAGTAACATTGAATCCCTAAAAATCTTCTTCTTTAAGCCCTCTTTTCATGACAAATCCCTCATCAATAAAATTGTGAGTTGCCCCACTATCAAGAAGAACTATCAACCTTTGCCCTGCTAGTACCCCTCGAATTCTAAAGGAATGGTATCTTGGGACTCCTGATAATGCTGCTAAAGTGCCATCCTTTCTGATTTCTTTTTCTTTCTCTTCTTCTTCCTCCTCCTTAGTGTCATGAAATTCCTCATGCTCATCTGAATCAGATTCTGAAGCAACTTCAATATAGTGCACTTGACCTTTCCCCAAACATCTGTGTCCTAGAACCCATGGCTCTCTACAAGTGAAACAAAGCTTTTTCCTTTGTAATTCAGTCCTAGTCTCTTCATCTTCCTTCTTTTTTGCTACATTTGTCACATTCTTTGGTGGTGGTGCTGGAAAAGTCTTTTTCTGAAAATTCCCCTTATGTTGCTAAAGATTTGGGGGTTTTTGATTAGTTACTGGTTTCATAGGCACATAAGTTTCAAGTTGCAAGCTTCTTTTGATAGCTTCCTGTAATGTTGAGGATGAGAAAGCCTTAACTAAACCCTTAACATAATCTTCCAAACCATCAAGAAAAAGATAAACAATCCTCTTTTCACTCATATTAGGTACCATAACAGCCACTTTTTGAAACTCTTCTACATACTCATTAACTGATTTGGTTTGCCTTAACTTTGATAATTCTTTAAAATACTCTTCATCATCCTTGAGATCAAATCTATCTATCACTCTTTGACTAAAATCATCAAATGTAGTTACCTGATCATGACCTCGAGTAGTCATTCCATGATACCACCAATCATAGGCTGCATCTTCCAAGTGTAGACTTGCAAATTGAACGACATCACTCTCCTTCATGGAGTTAAGTGTGAAGAAGGCCTGTAATTTTTGTAGCCATGCTCTAGCTAAAATTTTATTTGTTTCATCAAAAGTAGGTGTTGTAAACTTGCTTATTTTATTTTTGAGCTCTCTTCCACTTGTGTTCTGCTCCCTCCTATACTCTTTCTTGGGCATCAAAGTGTTCATCATATCCGCATATTCTCTAAAAGGAACCAAACTGTGAAAGTCATCATCTAAGCCATTGTAAGTAGCTCTTAATGCAATCAAGTTACCTGTAACCTCTTCCATAGGACTAAGGGCTGGATTTGGTACTGGTGGCTCATCTGTAGGCAAGAAAATAGTTTTTGTTGATTTAGAGAGCGTGGGTTTTAGATTTCTTGGCTCCTCTGAAGTGCTCCCTTTCTCATTAGTAGATACAACTCCTTGGAGTTTTTCTGTCAATAACCACAAAGCCTCTCTAGTTTTTGCCAAACTATCCACTGTTTGCTTCTGAGTATTTTGGATGTCCTGGAAGAATTTTTTTTCCATCTCATTTGGGTCAGCCATGCTTGTTACTTCCTTGGATTTTGTACTTTTATTTTAAACTAGAGGTTTGATCAAAATTTCTTTATTCTTTTCTCGCTGCAAATATCTCTTTTCTCTGTCACTTAGTTGCATACAAACTTCTACAAACCCTCAGGCTGGTAAGATCATAGCTCTGATACCACTGTAATGTCCCCTTTCTGATTTTATATTACATTTAAATCCTCTAATCAGATTTTAAAATCCAACAACCAATATTGCAAAAGATCAACCAATTTCTCAATAAAACCCAAATCGGGTATGCCCGAAATAGTGCCAAAAACTTCACAGCTTCACATATTATTGATAAATCTGAAAGTAGAAATTTTTATAAATTTTTTTCCAGCATAACAGCCTAAAAAATGAAATTTTCAGATCTGCAAATAGTTTACACAACAGCTCCAAAAAGGAGGAAAAAACAATGCTCATCGGGCTCCCGAAAACAACACAAAATAGCTTGGAAACACCACAAACACTAATAATCTATCATAGAATTATGACCATGACCCAATACATATATTTAGCTCTATTTTAACATCAAAATTTCTACAATTAAGTATCAAACCAAACTTATATGAAATACTCAACCGGAAACACCAAACTCTTATAAGAAACACACCCGAAAACTCACAAATTTGCATTGTTCAGCACAAGGGAAAACTTTGCATGAGCTTGCACATGGAATGGACTCAAACTCCCATCCTTAGCCTTCTTGAAAACCTAAAAACTCCCATCTTTGGGTCTCCTTCTTCACATGTTTGGCAGCCTCTGAAGAACAACAAAGCAATGAGAAAAAATCAAGTTCTAGAATGAGCCTGAAACGCCTCCAAACCACTTTTAAAGAGGGCATAACCCTAACTCACGACCAAGAGGGGTGAATTCAACATATTTTAATAATATTTAACATTTA
Source organism: Chamaecyparis obtusa (assembly GCA_027943335.1). Classification (NCBI taxonomy): domain Eukaryota; kingdom Viridiplantae; phylum Streptophyta; class Pinopsida; order Cupressales; family Cupressaceae; genus Chamaecyparis; species Chamaecyparis obtusa. The sequence goes on along the minus strand of BSBK01008904.1, from coordinate 21,497 downwards.
TTATTCCATTGGTTTCCCAATATTAATCCCCTTCCCTGAAAATTTACTTTTTGAGCCTGCCAGCCTTAGCAAAAGTTATTATTTTTAATTATTTGAAAAGGGGACATGACAATTAAATATCATGGTAGACCTCTTAAATAAAAATTTGTGAAAAATTTGTGAATTTTAAAATGATGAAATAGTTGACACAATAAGGGTTAGAGATGATCCAAAAGGTTCACTTGATTGATTTTGGGCCATAAAGATGAATGATTCTACAATATGGTAGAATGATTTTGATAATTTGTGTATGATTCTATGTGCATATGAGCTATAATGTGCATATTTAGATGCCAAATTTTGTATATAGAAACAATAATCAACTGTAATGTGCATATTTAGATACAAAATTTTGTATATATAAACAATAATGAGCTTCATCATGCATATTAGATGCAAAATTTTAAATATAAAAGTGCCCATGGGGCCGATTTGAAAATATTAAGAGCCCACATTTTGTATATCCTAATTTCTACCATTTGATTATAAATACATATTGAATTTTGTAACCTTACAATTGTATTTTCTTAATTCTATGTAAAGTAAAAGAAATTGTCTTAATTTCTTTACACACATTAGATTTCAATTCTAAGGTACAATGATCCACCATGTTACTTGGTGCAGGAGCACCTAAGGGTCCAAGGAGACCTCAAATGATGAAGATGTAGTGTTTTGGTAAATGGTGGATGTTTAGTCTAAATAGGCTTTAATAAGATCATTTTGATCATTTGGTTATGTAATAAGATCTTTGAAGGTCAAATGATGTAATACTTGGAGTCATTGAGTCAAAATTGGTCAAATATGTCCAAAGTAAAATAGTGATTCCCTAGGGTGAAGGGATAGTGTTGAAGGATTGCATCCTGGCACCAAACTGTTAACACCATTAGCTTTTGTTGGGTGGTTTAATGCTAGTGACAACATCATTCCTCCCACGGAGTCATTAGAACATTCGCGACCATGCTAGACCAAAGTGTCCCCAAGGTGCACTAAGCATGCTTGGGCAACAATATTTTGAGGCTCGTATCTCAAACCTCGTGAGAGGTATAGATGAGTGGTCATATGCTACATTACCATGTTTTTGAGGCCTATAATAACCTCTCTAAATTATAGGAGATTCAACTTTTTTTGAATTTGACATGGCAATCTCACTTGATGCCAAAACTTGTAGTGAAGCTTAGTTGAAAGTTGCACCACTAGGTATCTTCCAAAATATTCATCCTGGCACCGAAAGTTTTCCACCATTAGCTCATGTTGGGTAGGTAAACACTAGTGACAACCATGTTCTTCCCATGAAGTCACTAGAAAATTTGTGACCATGTCGGACCTAAGTGTCCTCAAGGTGCGGTAAGCACGATTAGGTAGCGATCTTTTGAGGTTTGTATCTCAGACCTTGTGAGAGGTATCAACAATCTATCAAATTATAAAAGACCATGTTTTTGAGGCCTACAATAACCTCTCTCTATTATGGGAGATTTGACTTTTTTTTAATTTTCATTGGCAATCTCACTTGATGCCAAAACTTATAGTGAGGCTCAGTTGAAAGTTACACAACTAGGTATCTTCCAAACTATTCATCTTGACACTAAAAGGTTTGTGCCATTAGCTCTCATTGGGCAGGTAAACTCTAGTGACAACCCCATTCTTCCCATGGAGTCACTAGAACATTCACGACCATGTTGGACCAAAGTGTCCCTAAGGTGCACTAAGCACGATTGGGCAACAATATTTTGAGGCTTGTATCTTAGACTTCATGAGATGTATAGGAAAATTGTCACATGCAATAGGACCGTGTTTTTGATGCCTACAATAACCTCTCTCCATTTTGGGAGATTTGACTTTGTTTGAATTTGGCATGGCAATCTTGCTTGATGCCAAAACTTATAGTGAGGCTCAGTTGAAAGTTGCACCACTGGGTATCTTCCAAACCATTCATCCTCACACCAAATGGTCTATGCCATTAGATCCCATTGGGTGGGTAAATGCTAGGGACAACTTTTTTCTTCCCATAGAGTTACTAAAATGTCTATGACCATGTCGGACCAAAGTGTCCCCAAGGTGCACTAAGCACGATTGGGAAATGATATTTTGAGGCTTGTATCTTGGACCTCATTAGAGGTATTAGTGAACCATTAGATACTATAGGACCGTATTTTTGATACCTACAATAACATCTCTCGATTATGGGAGATTCAACTTTTTTTGAATTTGGCATGTGAATCTTGCTTGATGCCAAAACTTGTAGTGAGACTTAGTTGAAAGTTGGACCACTGGGTATCTTCCAAATCATTTTTCCTGGTAAAAAATGATATATTCTATTATCCCTTGTTTGGTGGGTAAATGATAGTGACAACCTCATTCTACCCATGGAGTCACTAAAAATGTTTGTGACCATGCCGAACCAAAGTGTCCCCAAGTTGCACTAAGCGTGATTGGGTAGAGATCTTTGTAGGCTCATTTCTTGGACCTCCTGAGAGGTATCGATGAACTGTTAGATGCTACAAGACTATGTTTCTAAGGCCTACATTAAAATCTCTCCATTCTAGGAGATTCATCTTTATTTGAATTTGGCATGATAATCTCATTTGATGTCAAAACTTGCAGTGAGGTTGAATTGAAAGTTGCACCATTGTCTATCATCCAAACCCTTTGTCCTAGCACAAAATGGTCTATGCTATTAGCTCCCTTTGGGTGGGTAAATGCTAGTGATAACTCCTTTCCACCCACAAAGTCACTAAAATGTTTGTGACCATGTTGGACCAAAGTGTCCCCAAGGTGCTCTAAGCACTATTGGGAAGTGTTCTTTGGAGGCTCATATCTCAGACCTCTTGAGAGGTATCGATGAACTGTTAGATGCTACAAGAATTTGTTTCTAAGGTGTACAATAATCTCTCTCCATTCTGGGAGATTTGACTTTGTTTGAATTTGGCATGACAATCTTGCTTGATGGAAAAACTTGTAGTGAGGCTCAGTTAAAAGTTGCACCACTGGGTATCTTCCAAACCAGTCATCCTAGCACTAAACAGTCTACGCAATTAGCTCCCATTGGGTGGATAAATACTATTGACAATCTCATTCCACCCATAGAGTCACTAGAAAGTTTGTGACCATGCCAAACCAAAGTGTCCCCAAGGTGCACTAAGAACAATCAGATAGTGATCTTTGGAGGCTCATATCTTAGACCTCATGAGAGGTATCATCAAACCATCAGATTCTATAGGACTATTTTTATGAGTCCTACAATAAAATCTCTCCATTTTGGGAGATTCAACTTTGTTTGAATTTGGTGTGGCAATCTCGCTTGATGCCAAAACTTGCAGTGAGGCTGAGTTGAAAGTTGCACCATTGGGTATCTTCCAAATTGTTCAACCTGGCACTGAATGGTTTGCACCATTAGCTCTCATTGGGTGCATAAATGCTAGTGAAAACACCATTCCACCCATAGAGTCACTAAATCATTTGTGACCATGCTAGACCAAAGTGTCCCCAAGGTGCACTAAGCACATTTGGGTAGTGATATTTGGAGGCTCATATCTCAAACCTCCTGAGAGGTATTGAAAAACTGTTACATGCTACAAGACTTTGTTTTTGAGGCCTACAATAAATTCTCTCTATTCTAGTAGATTCAACTTTGTTTTAATTTGGCATGGAAATATCGCTTGATGCCAAAACTTGTAGTGAGGCTTAGTTGAAAGTTGCAACATAGGGTATCTTCTAAACTACTCTTCCTGGTACCAAAGGTTATGTTCCATGAGCTCACACTGGGTGGATAAATGCTAGTGACAACCTCGTTTCACCCATGGAGTCGCTATAACTTTCACGAGCATGCCAGACCAAAGTGTCCTTAAGATGCACTAAGCACCATTAGGTATGTCAGAAAGTGTTCTGGTGTGTCAAGAGGAAAAGTGGGACATTCCTAGGGTAAACCTACCCAACCATATGTGATAGAAGCATCCATTTGTTCCCACAATGAACAAATGTTTCTTCTCCAAGTTGGCTATACAAGAGACATGATCGGTAGGGTAGGTCGGTTCCTAGGTGTCTTAAATGTGTTAGGGTCCTATGGACCATTTTTATTTTTAATAAAGACTACATGTTCAAATCTAGTCAAAGGGTCAATAATAGACTACTAGTTGATGTTTTGAGTTCTTGAGAAGATCACATTTCAAGAAAACCTTCAAAACATGAAGGGTACCCACAAATACATGTAAGGCATGGATCATACTAAAAAACACTCATAAGACATGATTATAGTCATTAATGTATGCAAGGCATGAACTCTAATACACATAAGGTAGTGATCATATGATCAAGGCATAAATCACACATTTATATATCTATACATGTTGTTTGTATACACTTATGAAGCATGCATGTAAATAATTTGCATAAACCATGATTTTTCTTTAGCCAAATAGAATACTTGTACCATATGAAGGATACACATGAATACACATGAATAGTCACTATCAATCTTAATTTAGTGAAGTATTTTTGAGACCAAATTAGATTGATATATTTGCAAGCATTGTCAACATATTATACTTTCATATTGTGTGATATGGAAGTTATCATTTTATACCATCAATTCACTTGGTATATCACCATCTTTCTTTGTAAGATAATAACCAACATTCCATCATTCATTTTGATTTGAGATTTGGTGACCTTGCATATACAATTTTTGTGATTCTATGGAGATATTCCTATCAGTAATATTGGATGCAACATTGAGTAGCTTACTAGAGATATCTTGCAGTCCATCAAAAACCACATATCATTGGAAATAATTCATGAGACCATTTACTTAGTGAGAACTATTGATTACTAGAAAATATCTACTACAAATTACCATCTCAAAATTTATCAGTATTGATAGAGACCATATTGGAATTCATAAAAAATGACATAAATATCTATTGTGATTTCCATCAACAATCAACTTAAAATTCATAGCAACAAAATTATGGCCATGTACATATATAGTATCATACATTGCATACTCAATGATAAATATCAGAGCCACTGCATCAATAATAGCAATCTCAAATTTAGTAGCAACATATATAGCTAAGATCATTGATATCTAAATTGTACATCATAGTGATGTCATACTTTTGGGAGAGAAGCATCCTAAAACCACTAGGATAGACACACCAACACCAGCATATCTAGATATGATTTTCAAATATAGTACCATCGATATATCATTCATAGCGATATCATTACTCCATGAATCCTAATGTGAATAATCATTAGAAGGCCAAGGTGGAAGGACTCTTGAGCCATATCTACATTTCAATAGTAGTTATAATTGTTTGAATATAACTGAAATCTTTGACTAATAGTATATCATTTCTTTTTTATCTATTTTTGTTCTCATATCTTTTTTGGGATATTACAGTGGTATCAAAACCTTGACCCTACCATCCTATGGGGGTGAGGTTAATGAGAAAGAATAGACAAGAATACATAGTTTATCAAAGGAGAAGGCATCACTCCTTTGATAGAATGGGGATGCACATGAAAATATGATGACCATCTTTAGAGATTTGGCAATAGGAGAAATGGATGATTGATGAGGCTCTCAATCACTTGGTAGAAGTAAGATGAATTGAGTTAATAGAGAGAACAATGTTCATGGACACAATTTAATCAATGGGATATGACACACACAACAGTCTAATACAAGGTCAATAATGTCAACCTTCTTCTTAAGGACCAAGAAGGAAGAGGATCATTTTCCCTCATTGGTTGTGTTGTAAGATCATTTCAAATAGGATTGGCTTGATGGAGGGTTCTAATTAGACATGTCTCTCAAAGAATACTTACACCTAAGGATGAGATATCTATCCACCAGGGGTATTAGACACTACAACAATGATCTGAGATAGAATATTGGTAAGTTATGCCTCCTCTTGTTTTATGGATCTCGAGGATTCTTGGCATGATCTTGGGTGCAAAATACAAACACATATTTTTACCCTAATTAAATTCCCGAGGATGAAGCAATCAAGTATGAAACATTACACCTTTAAGAGATTGTTCATGAGTGGTGGCACCATGAGATGGTTATACTAGGGCATGATCAAATTACTTCCTATGCCAACTTCAAGGAGAGATTCATTGAATAATTTGATGGGAAGGGCCTGGAACTCAACATCAAGGAGTTGGTGCAACTAAAGAGGTGGAGATCCATGGATAGCTATATTTCCAAGTTCCAGAGGCTTTCTATTTTAGTGACTAACATTTTAAGAGAGGAGATTCATAGAAATTTTTATGCATAAATTGATGGATCCCTCTAGGGGTTAGGTGAAGGCACTAAGACCTATCACACTAAAAAATGCAATCAAGAAGGCTCGTTATATGTATAAATCAACCCAATGAATACAATGTAGAAAATAAATCATGAATTCACTTAAATGATGAATTACACATGTGAACACACATAGCACATAAAACATACACATAAATTTTATTAAGTCATGAAGTATACATGTTGCACATAGATTATGAAGCATACACATGAATTCACTTAAGTCATGCATGTAGCCCATACACATGAATTTAGGTAATGAATAATGTACTTGAATACACATGAATATACTTAAGGCATAAATCCTAGACATGAGTACATACACACAAGCATATTTACATACTAACAATGAAAAAATTAACACAATGAAAAAATTAGATCAAATATCAAGTTTCATATATATCAAAATGAACAATAATTGTGTACATATTAAAAAATGGCACACATGCCAAATCAATATAATAGAGTTACAAAAATGTGGCATCAACTATGTCAAGGTTGATATATACAATAAAGATGTCAAATATATACCAAAATTGGTCATTCAATAACCACAACTAGATCTGTATATCTCTATCAATATCTATGACTTTGTTGGATCATCAAAATTGAGTCTCTTAAAAGTAGTAGGTGGCTCACTAGGTATCTGCACAAGAACAATTCAAATGCTAAATTAGATATATTTTCTCAAAATAACATCAAAATAACTAAATACTGGATTATAATTTGTTGACAGTTGAATTGTTGGTTACCTCATCTCTTTCTTCTACAATTGGGTCATTCTCAAAAATTGATGGTCCCCATCTTGCACGATGTGGATTCCTAACAAAATGTAAAGGAAGATATATCCATGGGAAGTTGTGAAGAGGGTTGTAATAGGTAAAATAAAATCAATAAAAGTTAATAACATATATGTCAGGAAACACTAAAAAAAAAAAAATGCATGTACTCATCTAAACACGTATATTTAACATGTATATAAAAAAAATGCATACCGAAACCTTAGATGGCTCTCCTGTACTCTTAGGAGGCGTCACTACTAATGATGCAGATATGACCAATTTTTGTATGAACAATAATAACATATGTCATAGTCATAAAGGAAGGATTTCTAAGAGATTTAGAACAATCAAGAATGCAATTGACAGTAAATATAAAAATGTTACCTCTTTTCTCTCCTGAACATTAGCGACATCATGTTCATTAATTAATTATATAAAACCAAATTTTTTCTATATGTAGAACAAATAAGTCAGGTGCATTCATTAATATAGACTAAAAGTACATGTTTAATCATGAATAATAGATTTCAACAAATAAACTTAAATTTTATTGAATTACCTTTTTTCATTTGGGTGTCCTCAAGGATTTCTTTCTCTTTCTCGGTGTCCTCAAGTTATGTGGGGTACCCTAGAAAACAAAAGAAATAACATAAGAGAAATGAATATGATACTGCATGGGTTCAATTAAAACTGTAAACAAGAGATGTGCAAAATATTATACCGCAAATCTTTCAAACCCAAAGTCAATGGAAGAAAATGTGATATCATCAACTTTGGAAATCTAAGTAGCTGACAAGCCCTATAAAACACCAAATAAATATGCATATATATTAACAAAATATATTTTGAAACATACATATTATTCTATTTTTATGAATATTTTAAAAAAAATTACCTCAGGTGTCGAAGCTACACGTGTACGTCTATTCGAACGAACACTTTTGGTGTGCTCATATCACTTTCTGCACCCTGCAAAGCATATTATTCATGTATCAATTTAAATAAATCTCTAAATAAAAAATTATTTACTTTTATAAGATTTAGGTGATTAATTAATAACATGTCAAAACACAAATAAACAAACCTGTCTCTGCTCTCCAGAAAATACCATTGTCATCAAGTTGTCTATGAGGGTTGCATCCTCAGTAGTGAATGGATGGCATCTACCCCTAAAATATGTACATGAATGCAATGTCGAACCATCTTCATTTACGACAGTATCTACCCCAGCACATATACCCTAACAATTGAGGCACTTATGCTCAAAGGGTTAGGCTGATCCAAATGGTGCATTTGATGATGATGGAGGTGGTGCATGTGTTGATCCACCCCATGATCTGACAAACTATGTGCCATGCTCATTAATGACATCAATCAATGATGTGACTACATGAAAATTCTGTAAATATATAGACTCCTTCACAACTAATGGGACCAGAACATGAACCATGGTTTTTTTAGCTAGAGACCTCATATGTTGTGGTTGTACCACCCTACGAGCCCCAGGTCTTTCCTATGAAGAGCATGTCCCTCTACCTTGGATTTTTCAGATGTAAAATTAATTTGGCTTCTCACTGAGGACAAACTCAAAATATAGTTTTCTCAAAAATTATAGAGGCACCTCCCAATTATTACAAGGTGCTTGGTCAAATACCATATACCACCTATCCCAAAAAGACACTTTCATCCTATTGTGAACACACCAATGTATAGGAAACCAAGTCATTTTTTGTTCTAGGGTGTTGCTAGTACTAGGATCAGTGAAAAGAGCACATATGTCACTTTTAAGTATGGCCTTATTTTTCACTTCATCATATGACAACCCATCTGCATAAAATGTTTGACATCTATCCCTCCATGAACCCCATTTGGTAACCTCCTTGGAAACATCATTTTTACTATTGTCCATTCTTTCTAGCATCAAGGCAAGGATTGAGTGGTGGTCAAGACTAGAGGACCTCAAACTATTGACCAATTTTAAATTTGGGCACTATTTTATGTAAGGTGTTTGATGAGATCATCTTGTGTGGCATCTACATGATCTAATGAAGGACATAGAGGGTATATGGGTGGCATTGTCTATTCAGGAGAATTATTTTGAAGTTGTGGAGGAAGATTTTTTTCTTGTGGAGGAGGATTTTGTGTTTGTTTCTCATGTTCAATGTTTTCTGGGTTTTCTTTTATTTCTTCTGCATGAGGAATTTGTTTTCTTTTTTCATTTTGGAGAATTCTTTGTAGAATCTGTAATCAAAATTTTTTAAAAAATCATTTAAAAAAACCTACTTCAAATAAAAAATAAATAAAAATAATCAAAACACTAAAATGTTACCTTTCTAATGTGGTTCCATTGTTGCAATTTGATGAAAAATGAAAATGGAAGGGAAACACACTTTGGTTATGATGAAATTTTACTTCCCCAATTGGTTGTTTCTCCATCTTTGGCATTGGAAATGGTCCAAACCCGCGGGTTTTGAGTCCATATATTGGATTTTTTAATTAATTTTTGGCTAGTCTTGGTAAAACCAAGCCTAGCACGATGTTGAATTATAGAACCTACATGGGTTATGCAAAATTTCATTTTTTTTAATGTGACCACTAAATTGTCCACCATATTGGTGCACTTACCCTTCCACATTGACTAATACTATCATTTGGCATAGAAAATAATTAATATAAATCTCATGTCCCATTAGGTGGATCATGTTCATTTTCTTGAATTACTTCATGTAAGATGTGCTAATACCCCTTGTAGCCTTACTGAGACCTCTCCCATCATAAATGATCCCTCTTTTTGAATGTTAGAAAGGCATGCCATAGGTCTCTCATTTCCTTACTCTTTAACTTTTACCCTTCTGACCCACTCTCTCCTTCATTTCCACAATGCTCAATCTACTTGTTTGAAATTTAAGAAATAGTATTATCTCCTAAAAGGTACTCCATGTTGTTTTCCTTCCCCTTAGAAGTGCACTTATGCATAAAGTCTCATTATTCCATGTTGCATTGTAAATTCTTGGAAGAAGACTTGTTCCTCAAATTAGCACGCCCCATACTTCTAGCCTTCTTCATGGAAATTTATAATATGGTTTGGTCAAATTTTGGACAAATGGTCAGTGCTCCCCTCAAGATTCATGACAAGGGGCTAACCACCTCCTATGGATTCTATAAGTCTAGTGGTTCTAATCGGAATTGAAAGGTTGATATTTTTGTGAAATGACAATCAAACTTGTAACAAGTGGTATCATAGCTTGGTTACCAGTTTGAATCACCTCAGGAAACGTGGAGGGGGATATTTTTTGAAAAATGGTTAGTGCTCCCCTCGAGATTCTTAACAAGTGACTAACCACCTCCTACAGATTCTATATAAGTTTAGTGGTTGTATCGGGCATTGAAAGGTCAATATTTTGGTACAATGAAAATTATAGTTGTAACATCAAATTATTTATCCCAACCACGCAAAGGATCTGAAATCCCCTCAACAAAAAGAAATATCAATGTCCTCTCAAAAATATCTATCACCATCACTGAGAACCTCTAGAACTCAGATATGTATGACTCTATAGAGCCATACTACTTGATTTTTGTAAGATCCTTGAAATTTACATCTCTCTATCCTTATGATTCAATTTATTGATGAGTCTATTAGTGAACTAATCATAGAATGTAATGTAGGAATATCCCACGATGATCAATTTGTGGTACCACCACTCATGTGTCATGCCATCAAAGTGTAAATTGTTGAACCTAGTTGCCTCCTCTAACACAGGCCTCAAAAAAAGGTAATTATCAAACTTTTGTATTGAAGCACAAGATGAACATTTTTTTCCTCCATCAAAATTTGGAAATTTCAATTTTCCCACAACCTACTAGAAATCCCTATTCCCCTGTGGAGCCCTATGATCTACTATGCCTATTGAGCCCAATCAGAGTCTCTTCTATCAAATTAATTAATCAAGGATCAATAATATATCAACCTCGTGTTGTAGGGTCATCAACTCTATCTAATGATTTTGGATATGTTCTACCACTAAAATCTGTAACTTGGGCTCTAAACCCTATGGAGTAGGTGACTCCTCACATGAAGAGAAAATAGACTATAGATGCTTTAGAACTAAACTGGAGGCTATAGTGCATTCACCTTGTGGATTTATAGTCTCTTATGAATAGGTTCTATGATGAGGCATCTCATATCATGAATTATTCTACTTTAGCCATGGGTAAGTGCACAAAGATGGGGGGCCAAAAAGGGGGTATAAGGTGCCACTTTTGTTTTTCTTTTTTCTTTTTTTTCATAAATCAACAAACTTTCAAGCTACAAAATTAACAAGAGTTGTACTTTTAATCTAGTTTCTAAACTCCTATTTTATTTTGAAATTTGTGGATCTGTTAAGGCCCTCAAAAAGGGGGAGCACGAAAAGTGGTCCTATTTTTTGAGGAAACACCTAACATAGCATCTGGTGTGCTACCCCTATTTAATGTTAACTTTAAAAAAAATAAAATTCATTTCTCCATTGATAATTTATCTAACACCACTTAGTTTATCCAATATTTCTTTGCTAATTTTTTTATAATGTATCACTCTTTACAAATTTTTGAAGTACACACATCTTGAAAATGTGAAATTAGTGTGCGCTCCCCATAGAAATCATTGAAAATTAACCAAAAAAAAACTTTTTTTAAAAACGTTTGTAGAATGGAATCTAGTTTCAAAAAAGTAACTTGTTTCAAAAATCAATGAATGAGGAAAAATATATTCCCAAAATACTACATGTTGGGTTTTGACTAAAAATGGACACACTTCCAAAATAAATTAGAGATGAAAAGCTTAACGTAATCAAAATTTAAAATAAAGTATATGGTTAGATAGACAATAGATAGATCTAGCATATCATGTCATCTTATTTTCTCAGTTTTGAACCACATGCAAACCTAACAAGGAGCACACGAGAAAAAAATGTGATATTTTTGTATGTTTGCTTGAAAAGACATCTTAGACCTATTTGAATAGTCCAAAGCCTTTGGTTTGGATGACCAAGGAAAATCCAAGCCACAATATTTTAAAATATGAAAATGCAAAAACCCTTTTAAATAGGGTTCACACCCTACTTGGCATGTGCCAATTATGGCAATAAAATTCTAGCAAGCCTTCAGAGGCCATTTTTAGAACTAGGACCATACATAAAATGTAACATTTAATTTATTATACTTAAGTTACATTTTATGTATATACTTTTAGAATGTTTGTGAGTGGTTTCAGCTTCATAGGAGTTAAGGTAAAGATTTTATATTTTGAGGCTTTTTAGGAAATTTCAGACTTAGCCAAATTTCAAGAATCAACACGTTGTCTTCAACATCAATCCTAGTTGACTATTGATTGTAACTTTAACCCCTCTACTTTTGCATGATCATTTGTGGATCATTTCTCATTGCATTGTTTATGCTATTCTTAGTTTGGTAATTAACATGTATGTTTAATTTTTATTTTTATTTTTATTTTTATTTATTTATTTATTTTTTTTTTTGTGTGTGTGTGTGGTGTGGTGTGTGTGAGAGAGAGAGAGAGAGAGAGAGAGAGAGAGAGAGAGAGAGAGAGAGGAGAGAGAATTAATTATCCTAGGACATACTTTAGGGTTATAAGTGGTCCTAGGATAGATTAGAACCCATTAGGACCCCTTAGGACACATTAGGAACTCTTATGACTCCTTAGAACATATTAATCATTGTAGGACACACTAGAATGTGTTCTAATGTATCCTAAGGGGTTTTAATGGGTCATAAGTCATCTTAGGAACCCTTAGGACCCATTACGACCCCTTTGAATCCATTAAGATCCATTTAGAAATATTAGGACCCATTAGGACTCCTTAGAACACATTAATAGTCCCATGACACACTTTAGGGTTTTGATGTGTCCTAATGGGTCCTAATTTTTTTAAAGAGGCTTTCATGGGTCCTAAATGATCCTACAACCAGTTAGGACCCATTAAAACCTCTTTGGAAACATTAGGACACATTAGAATTTGAAAGTGTGTCCTATGATAATTAATGTGTTCTAAGTGGCCCTAATGAGTCATAATGTATCTTAATGGGTGTTTTTTTGGCATAATGAAACCTTCCTAATTACACCTTACTTAAGCTTACTTAAGATAATGTATTTCATTTTCATTTTCATATGAGACACCTAGGAGTTTCCACCTATATTTGTACATGGTGCAGGATAACTCCACTTTAGGTGGAGTCAATTGTTATCTCATTCCACTTTATTTGTGACATCCACCTTTAGTGCACATATACATTAATCATCCTCATAATATGGCACATAATTTTTCCCATAATGGAGGATGATCCACATTTGGTAGACATGTGATTCAACCTTCTGTAGGTGATACTTATCAGCTCATTACCATTTTCCCTTATTGACTTTCTTATACAAGAAGGCCTATTTTGTAAATTTTCATTATGTCCATTATCAATAATATCATTCTTGCATCTTAATACAATTATATTTCTATTCTCTTATGGAAGTTATCTTGGTCTTTTGTTTAATCTTGGGGGTGTTTTAGAGTCACCTAAAAATCTAATAATGTTTTAATGGTTCCTAAGGGATCGTAATGGATCCTAATGGTTCTTAGGACCCTTTAGGACACATTATGACCCCTTATGATACATTAGAACCCCTTAGGACACATTAGTGTGTCCTATGCCACCTAATGTGTTCTAAGGGGTATTAATGGGTTCTAATGTGTCCTAATGGGTCATAATGCATCCTCATGGATTTTAATGGATTCAAAGGGGTTGTAGGACAATGTAAGACCCATTAAAACCCCTTATGGAACATTAGGATCTATTAGGACATATTAGATCACTAAAGTGTGTCCTCGATGATTAATGTGTTTTGTGGTTTCCTAATAGTTCCTAATTTTTCCTAATGGGTTTTAAGGGGTCATAATGTGTTCTAAAGCTTACTAGGATCACTTAGGAGTCATTAAAAGACCTTAGGATACATTAGGACCTATTTGAACACATTAGAATTCAATAGTGTTTCCTACACCCCTTAAAGTATTATAAGGGGTATTAATGGTTTATAATGTCTCTTAATGGTCCTAATGTGTCTTAATGGGTCTTAATAGGTCCTAAGGGGTCATAGGACCACTTAGGACCTATTATTACCCCCTTAACATACATTAGGAACACTTAGAACCTATTTGGGAGTCATATGATGGTTAGTGTGTTCTAAGGGGTCTGAATGGGTTATAATGTGTTTCTAATGGGTTATAATGTGTTCTAATGGGTCCTAATGTGTCCTAAGGGGTCCTCAGACTACTTAAAACACATTGGGACCCATTTGGATCTCTTACGACATATTAGGACACATTAGGACCTGTTATGACATATTAGTGAGTCCTACAATGGTTAATTTTCTCTAAGTAGTCCCAATAGGTTATAATCTATCCTAATATGTCCTAATGTGTCCTAATGTGTCCTAAGGGGTATTAATGAGTCCTAAGGAGTTTTAGGACAACTAAGGATCCATTACAACCCCTTAGGACAGCATTAGAACCCTAAAGTGTGTCCTATCATGATTAATGTGTCCTAATGGGTTGTAATGGGTCCTAACTATTGCTAGAACCACTTAGGGCCCATTAAAACCTCCTAGGACACACTAGGAACCATTAGGATACATTATAACCCTAAAGTGTGTTCTATAATGATTATTGTGTTCTAAGGGGTCCTAATGTATCCTAATGGTTTCTAATGTGTCCTAATGGGTCTAAATGGTTCTTAATGGGTCCTAAGGGTTCCTATGACCACTTAGGACCCATTAAAATCCCCTAGGAAACATTAGGACATATTTAGACACATTAGAACCCATTAGTGCATTCTACAACCATTACTATGTTCTAAGGGTTCCAATGAGGTCCTAATGTATCCAAAGGGGTCCTAATGTATCATAAGGGGTTGTAATGGGTCCTAGGACCACTTCAAGCTCATTATGACCCCTTATGATACATTAAAAACATCTTTGAACCCTAAAGTGTGTCTTATAATGATTAATACTCTCTCTCTCTCTCTCTCTCTCTCTCTCTCTCTCTCTCTCTCTCTCCTCTCTCTCTCTCTCTCTCTCTCTCTCTCTCTCTCTCTCTCTCTCCCCTAAAATGATTAAACATAAAGGTTAATTACCAAACTAACCATAATGCACAATTCAATGGCTTTAGGTTACAATCAACAATCCATTGGGAATCATGGTGAAGATAATGTGTTGATTCTTGAAATTTGGTTGTTTGAAATTTCCTGAAAACCCTCAAAACCTAGAATCTTCATCTTAACTCCTATGAGGCTAAAACCACTCTCAAACAGCCTAAAAGTATATACATAAAATTTAACTTAAGTATATAAAAATTTCTTATACTTTAAATATTATATTTTATGTATGGTCTTGGTGCTAACATTGGCCTATCAAGGCCTGTTGGATTTTTGTTACCACATTTGGTGCACACCAAATAGGGCATATGCCCTATAAGGTGTGCACCCTATTCAAAATTTTTTTTGCATGTTTTTTATTTTCACATAGGGCAGACACAAAATAGGGCATGTTCCCTATTGCATTTTGGGGACCAAAAAAAATTGGCATGTTTTTCATCCCCCATCTTCATACATATAAGCCAATTTGTCCCAATAACTAAGACATCATAGCCATCATGGTATCAAATTTCCAGTTCCTTTTGTCCCTTTCAAAATCATTCATAGTGGCGGTGAATGGAAACATGTTCCATAATAACGTTGAATAATATCTAATACAAACTATTGTTGTGGTACCAATTGGGTAAATGTTTTATTTAAAACTATTATATCACATATAAGTGTTTGGTAGTTAGCTTTTCTTTATATTATAAATTGATAATAGGTATCATACAATTGTTCTTTTATATTGTGTTGGCTTCATGGATAGTTTATATCAAAATCTTGCATGGCCTAGAAATTGGTGTTCACTTAATGTAATATGTTTGTGGCACCCATTTGGGATAAGAACCAGGTCCATGCCTTCATTATTTGGGAAATTTATATAATCATTTTCATCATCATGTTATTGTCTACATGTCATCCACAACATAATCAATGTGCCAACATTTGTAGTTTTTAGCACTGAATAGTATCCAATTTATTGTTATTTCATCTTTAGTGATTATAATATTTGAAGGTATAGAACATAAATTTTTATATAGAAGCAACTTAGTCCAACAGAAGGTTTTGAAACCATCACTTTATTCATTTGGATTTGTTTAAATCGAGGATGGATATTTAAAATTACTTTCTTTTCTCTTTTCTTCCATTTTTCTTTTTTTTTCAGGAAGGACTATATGAAGATATTTGGACTGACTATATCAAAGAAACACCCTATATGTTTAAGGGTCAATTAATGTAACTTATTGATACATCATTTTCATCTACATCTATGTTGCAATAGTTTGCCAACATTTAGTGATATAAATACATGACTATAGTTTATGAGTGACAATTTTTATAGCATGTGGAAAGTTTCTCATACCCCAATATTACGATCTTCTATTATGTCCATCATAAACTTTTGGTAGGCCAATAAAACCTTTTCTTTAGGATCACTTGCATCGATAATTTTTTATTGCATATCAATATAGGTTTCACACTTATTTTCTGATTTAGAAGCATATTTTAAAATGAATTGGAGGATACCCTTTTTGGAGGTCATGGGATGACAATCAATATTGGCCTCCATATTGCAAGCATATGTGGGTTTTGAAAATTTAAAAGGTTTTCATTTCTTACAACTATAAAAGATAGATTTTTTGTTTTCATCAAGTACTAACATAGACTCTTACAATGTAGGATAAGGAGATTTGTAACAACATTGTAATGATTGGCCTTTTTCTCTAAGGCATGTTTTCTTTGTACATTTTGTGTGCCTCTAAATAGTGTTGACCAATTATTCATATTCAGATGAAGGATCTAATGAAAAAATATGTGCATTGTTAGCCATGCATGGGTTTGAAAATGAGAAATAGTTGAAGCGGTTTGCTCACTATTGTTCACTGTAAGGATTCCAAGAAGATACATGCTTGTCAAATAATGATTTAGCTATGCAAAACATCATTATCATTGGACCAATCAAGAAGATCCATCTTGGATGCACTTGGTAGCCACAAGAGGCCATGGATATGCCTCAAACCACATTGTTTCATTTCATCTCTATACCAATGATCAATAGCTTGCAACAAATTTTGAATAATCAATTCACATAAAATTATAAATCTATCGTTCATGTAAAGTGTTGTTATGTGTGGATTTTGGATAACATTATCAGTAAATTAATTTCAAGTGAGAAATGTATAGTTTCCTTATCAATGCCCAAAGTTAACTTATGTAGATCAATCCAACATGTATCAGTTGCACTTATAGTGAAAATAGTGTGGGAGTGCATATTTGATGTATCATAGAAATAATGTCTTTTTAATATTTGTTCTAGTATGTGTGGGTACCTCTCAAAAAAGAAACAAAACACAAACTAAATTAGGAAACTAATCATCTAGAGTGTCTTGTAATTTTTGTTTGAGAGATCGCAAAGTAATTGGGTCGACATCCTCTAAATCTGTTTTAATAAAAAGTAGTTAATTGTTGGTAGTGATATCTAATAATCAAATTGTAAAAAAAATAGAAAAATCTAAGATGCCTTCCAAATATTTTTTCATGATATCTCATAAAATTCAAAGTGTATTCATGGAGGTACACATGTTTTTCACAAGGCTAAAGTTGAAGGGAATTATCTATTGGGAACAATAAAGGGAAAACCATATCTAACAACCCTATAGTGTTGTATTCATTTATTAGAGAAGGGTTTATTTCAGGCCAATGGATGACATTAGTTTTAGCATTGCCTAGCTACAGGATTATTTTAATTATATCTATTGCGTGATTTTTATCAGAAAACTTGAGGATGAATGAGGAAGAGGGATGAACATTACTTTCATGGTCCATTTCATAATTATCCTCTACTAGCATAATATTTATTTCATCAACATTTTCTTGCAGGCTATGCAAACATCTTTGATACATTAGTGGTGATATTTATTAACAAGTTAAGAGCATCATAAATCTATGATAACATCACTATATTATTAATCAAACTTGATTTTGTATTTCAAGGCATCCATAACATGGAACTTGCTTACATAATAATCATAAGTTCTTCCTTCCATATTTGATCTACAAATAATGAAAACTTCAAGGTCTTGCAATTTGTGAGGAAAAATGAAAACAATACTTGAGATATCTTGAGGGAAACTTATTGTATGACCACTATATTTATATTGACCTCATTTTTCATTACTCACCTACAAAATTGGAGCAATCCTAGCTATAAGAATCTCTTCTACCCGAGTCATTTTTTTAAGAACAATAGGCTGGTCACCTAAGGCCATGTTATTGTCCAAAGAGAAGTGGTTAACTCCTCTTTCACCATATCATCGTGTACATATAATATATATCTATTTATTTTGTATGTGCAATCAAAAGTATGCATCATTACAGATGCTACATTTGTGCAACTCTAACAATGTATCAATGCTTATGTATATCGCAACACGTGTGCAACTCTAATTTGTCAAAAACATTTCTACTTTGATTTGTGTAGATAGACAAATGTTACTTTACTTAGATAATTTTCTTAACTTCTCATCCAAAACTTCCTCCATGGATCATGTTTTCTTAACACTGAATATATGTTACCATAATGACAACACCATGATATCCTACTCAGCCAAATTGCCAACTTATATGTGTGTGTATGTGCACATATTTATACACACACATATATCTATGTGAAAGCCTACATATATGTATATATATAGTTATTTATATTTATATACACCTATATATGTTCATACATAAGTTTATATGTGTCTTTGTGTACCCCCATTTTCTATACAACATCACCAAATAAAGCACTTAAAAAAAATGCCTTGCACTACTCAATAAACCCACTTCTTCACATACATCTATTTTTATTTCTCTATATGTGTTTATATATATAAATATACATCTCTCTCTCTCTCTCTCTATATATATATATATATAATATATATATATATATATATATATATTATATATATATATATATATATATATATATATATATATATATATATATATATATATATATATATATGTACATACACACCAACACATGTGTGTGTATTTTCTATATACAAATGTGTCTATTTAGCCCCTTGTCTAGGGTACATCGCATGATGTGGGTCCACCACTTCGCTCGAAGTAACAACTTCACACAAAGACTCTAAAATTTTATTTTTCCCCACGACGCCGATTTTGTTCATCCCCAAAAGTGGGACACAGCTTTGTGGGATCACCCATGTACCCACTTTCAGATCTAGCATAAAATCAAGAAGATTCAAATTCATTTGCATAAATGAAGTCTAATTTTTATTTGGAATACATTCTAGTAAAATCAACACACACTCATCTAGAAACCTTTTTTTTCCTAAGACAATGTAAACACACATTTAAGGAAAGAACACTAAAAGGAAGGAAAAAACACATGTAACATGATAATTTTAAGGATATTTTTAATTTTATTGTGGGAACTCCATTACCACCCTATAGTTTTACAATGTTATACTACCTCTCTCTGATAATATTCCCCCTTTCTTATGATGTGTCATTTCATCTATTACATTCACGAGGAACAACATGAAAGCATCAGTTCATGTCTTGATTATCTCAATGCTTTCAGAAATAGAGTTGCATAATACCTTAAAAATCACAACAAAGAAAACACATACATGTTCTTATTTACCATACCTTGGCATCACATGGAATTGACCCCGTCAGTGGATACTTCATATTAAATTCTTGTCATACTCATATATATACACTTACAATAGTTTTAGCTCATTCACAATGTCAATAGCTCAAGGAGAAAATGTAGTACCCCGCCCCTAGTCCCAATTTTATAAATGTTATGATTATTTTAGGAAGATAGATTATATGTTAGGAGATCATTGATGCTTATGATTTTACTAACCCCATACTTCCATGTGTATGGTCGATGTGTTTATTTTACATTTCTGTTTGACGTGCCTGATGTGGTTGAGGGACAGAGTCGTAGTTACTTGCTTGCGAGATCCACGCGATCGGCGATCCCCGCCATTGTCTGTTATATATTATTGTATGTACATGCTTCATCTTGTGATGATAGGTTTGTAGGTACAGGGCATCGTCTTCCCTGAATTGGCAGGAGTGAGCGTTCCCATAATCATTCATCTCAATGGTAAAGAGGGGAGATAATACATAGACCCAAAACCCTAACCTAAGCCTAATTGTCCTAGGATTGGACAAGTGTCAGTCTGACTACCCTACCCCTGCACAACAGCCTAGGCCGTGCGCAGCCCCCAAGGGGGACTAACACAATAGCCCTGGTACTATCGTGCCCAGTCCCAAGGGACTGGCATGACAGTACTAGGGGGTATTGTTGTGGCTCCACAGTGTTGGGAGGGGAGCCGTGGGTCCCCCCACACCAAAATCTTTTTCTTTTAAAAATTTTGTTTTATTAAATTTGTTTTATTTTTAATTTATTATTAAAGAATTTTATTTGTTTTATTTGATTTATATGTTAGATAATATTAATTTGTTTTTAGTTTATGTTAATTTTATTTATTAAATTTTTTTAATTAATATATATGTGTCAAAAAATTTTGGTGTTATAATTTAGTTAAATTTAATTTATGTTTTTAGTAATTTTTTATTAATTAATTAATTTAATTAAATTTTGTATTATGCATTGAGTTAACTAAATTGAATTTAGTTTAATTAAGTTAGATTGTATTTCTTTTGAAATTGTTGGAAAATTTATTCAATTGTAATTATTTAATTTGATTGAATTACCTGACAAATTAGGTAGGGCATGTTAGTTAGACATTTTGATTTAAAATCTAATTGTAGCCTTAATTTATTTGTATCAATTTTCTTAATTATGTTAAAAAGGATTTTTAATATTTGAAAAATGATGGTGGTAAATGTAAGTTGATTGACCTTTATTGGAAACAATTACTCGTTGAATGCCTATGTATGTACCAAAATTGGTATTTTTATTTTATTGCATTTCTAGATTGTTAATAGGGAACTTTTCTTTTGTTAGTGACATTAATATGGTTATTTTTTCATGATTGTTTATCATTATTATGCGATCTATGTTCTATTTGGATCATGTTCATTATGAAGTTTCGGTGCTTGTAGTTCTTGCTCAGATCTTTATTTGTGAGTGTTTGCTTCTCATTTCTGAGCTATATCCTTGTGCATTATGTGATGTTGGGTAA
>BSBK01008903.1:0-215730 GCA_027943335.1 Chamaecyparis obtusa | reverse complement strand
TCTCTACCCCTCAGCACTTCTACTCCAAAATAAACACCATTTGTGTTGATTTACGCTTTATTTTACAATTTGGTGTTAAATATGTTACTATTTTTTAAGTGGAATGTTGTTAATGGGGTGGTAGAGCCCTAAGCCTAACAAGCCCAAACTCAAGTAATTGAAGATCCTAGTTTTTATTAAACAATGAATTTGAGAGAATCTATGGTCCCTGGGCTTCAATGGAGCACAACATGGGCTACATTCCACATCGATCATGGGGTCCATGCCAGAATGCCAGAAAACTCAGTTTAGCTCATCAAGTGCATACAACCACAAGAACACACTAAGCAAATACAGTGTAGAAGATACTAATGCTACGATGGAAACAAGGAGATCATGCAACCAAGAATGGATTCCAAAACTATTTTTTACCGCCATTTATCTTCACTTCATTGCCATGCTGCATGTGTCTCCACATGCATATTTTTTTTGCTTTCAGTTATAGGTTTAGAATTGTCTATGAAGATGTTGAACGAATAATACAATCAGCATGGAATAGATAGATTTTCTAATAAGATTAGTAAACTTTACAGTTAGCTGAGTGTGTTTTTTTCCTCAAATAAAACATGGTTCGCATGCAAAAGTTTTGTAGAGATTTTGTGCATGTCATTGGACAGTTTGGAAGCTGTATGCAAATTCCTAAGTATCGTTGTAGGTTGGAGTCTTTCAGTTAGATTTAGAGAGACATGGGATGCATGAGAAGTTTCTCATATGTTAAATTTACCTTCGTAAGGTTATTCTCGAAGCTACCATGTATTTTATTTAAGACTGCAATAAAAATTCTGAGGCTTTCCTCTAAAACAGAGGATACTCTGTTTTGAAACAGAGCATTTAATTTTTTATGTTGATCATTGAAGTGTTTTATATTTTTTGTTTTAATTGTTTTTCTAATTATTTCTTCCTCTCCGAGCTGCTCAAAGATTTTAAACAGTGCTAGAACCTGGCTTGCTGTTGCAACTGTACCACCCTAATTATCAATGCACTATGCAATAAACGCCCTGTTTGTTTCAATCCTTTATTTAGGTAGATAATTTTTAGAATGTGATGAATGTGAATGGTGTGGTAGTTCAGGAGTTTCATCAATACAGGCTATGTTGGATGTTTTGGATATTTTTTTTAGAAGTTATTTTTAAATGGCAGCGGCTATCTTTCTGATAGAATGCACTACAAACATAGTAGAGTTTTTTTTCAAATTTTTTTTGTTGATTTCAATTCAAAACAATTAGATCTTGAAGAACAGATGCTGAAATTTTCACAAAAAATTGTTGTGTTTTTGTATTTTCCAAATTTTGTCAATGGTGCATTCTGTCTTGAGGATAGCTGCGTCCAAAAATCACACCCTAGCCAGCACATCTCGTGGACATCAGAAATGCATTTTCTGAAAGCAAGTGGACTTGTTCAAATCTATAGTCCAACCTCGTAACCAAGATAAAGATAAAGTGAGCCTTCTCAAGCCATCTACATTAGATGTTCTCATGGTTGATTAATGCTCATCATGGGTGTTTTGGTTTATTTAATGCATGTGGATTCCGATGATTGTTGAGTAAGATGGATGTGTTATTTGTTTTGCCAGTATATAATTTCCTTTGTATTGTAATTGTAAGTTTTCCCCAGGTATATTTTTATTTAGTTATCCATTTTCCTCATATTTAAGTGGTAGTGTCTTACCATCCCACATACTGTGCATTTTTCCTTTACTAGAACTGTTGAGGACAAATATAATACCAGAACAATGGTTCTTGAAAAATCTCTAGAGGCATAGACAAATTATTTCTGCAATGAATTCATTCCACGCCTGTCTTCTAATATAATAAATTTAACAAACAAGTCAACTTGATGCTTGGAAAAATGGAAATGAAAAATTTGATAAATGTTAGGGAAGACATGTACACTTGATTGTTGGTTAGATTCAAGAGGTTTCTACTTGCAAGTTCCTATAACACACTTGGGGCATCCTGCCTCCCCACCTTCTGAATATTAACCCCAAATGTCAAGCAATGCATCAGCACAGACTTTTTTTACCTGTTGGAAATGAGTCCAAGTCTAGGAAACATTCCCTTGCAACATCATCCAAGAAATCAATATTGTTCAAGCATTTGAAAATCCTTTCGTTGCTATAATGAGATATTGATTTTTCCTGTGAAAGCTTGTTATTTGCATTTTCTTAGGTAACATCACATTCCCTAGCAATGAGAGAGAATACCCATGCCTTAGCAATTTCAATTTGTATAGTCCAATGAGGGGGTTTCTGAGGACAATAGGCAAGTTTCTACAATTGCAGTGATAAGGGCATTTTCACATTCCCTAACATGGGTGAGTATTTTTACGCAGTTATAGTTTTAGATTATATTCAAAAGAAATTTATTCTGCATCATACGAAAAAAATGATTAGGTTTATCATATTTTCTCCATTGTTCCTTATTGGTATGCTAGTTCATTAGCAATCCAAATGTCATTTTGAATATATTACATTTAACCTTCTTACATATTCCTGCAAATGGTTATGGATCTTAATTATTAATTATATATGTCATAGTAACATAGCCTAATTTATTTTTTCTCATTCCAAATATATTAATTCTGCCAAAAAAAATTGAAAAAAAATGGCAATTTGCAATTTTGAAGCATTAAAATCATAGATTCTTGAGGCACACAGAAACATGAATATCAATTAACTTACGATGTCTACAATGTTATATGTTTCAGATTTTTGCCTGACAATATAGGTCATGCTTATTTGGATGTTAACATATGTCGTCTTTATTATGCAGACATATAATTCAATTACTCAGGGTATAAATTTTTCAATTAACTTTGAATGTCTACAACATTATATGTTTCGTATTATTGCTTTATAATATATTTCATGGTTATTTGGATATCAATATATGTCCACTCTTCATTATGCACATAGATAATTGACCGAGTCGACAGAAACAAAGAAATCAATTCCTTATTTGCCACAACTGTATTTATCTTATATGTTCTTCATATTTGATTTCCAATATAAAAATCTGTCTCATCCAACATGTAGACTTCTATACAATTATACAACTTCAAACACCTATAAAAGATCAAACAAACCCACCAGAATTTTAACAGCACACAACCTCCTCCTCCCCCACCTTAGATAGGGACTCCAGTTGCGTGCAGCGCTCATTAACCTATAACTAACAAGGTGAATATCTTGATGGAAGCAAAGAGATTACAGATAACACAATGCTGAAAAATGAATAGAACAAAACAGAGTAATTTTTTATATATAAATGCCAAGTTTTTAGATTTTTTTTTTATACAGAGAGCTGAAAAATGCTCACACTATCATATATTTTTCTGCAGAGACCCCGAATATTTCCAGCACTTCACACACTAAAAAAAATAGAGTAAGCATTCTATTTTTTTAAAACATTAAATCTTGACCGAAAGCATCTAGAAAGCCCTAGATTAAATACGATTGGAGGAAAAAGTCAGAGAAAAAATATTTTAATAAAACTATATTCAATGCGGTGGTTGGCAGAAGCAAAGTTGGCTGGACGAATCAAGAACCGGTCACATGTTCGCATGAATAAAATATAGGTCATGTGAACATGCAAAAAGTGAAAAGAGGGGGCCCCACGAAGCTTTGGCGGCAACAAAAAAAATGCAAGAGGAAAAAGTCCAGCCAAGAGACATTCGCAGTATCGCACGAGCATAAAAATGTTTATGTGATCATGCGAAAAGATAAATAGTTAATGCCGGTAGGTGAGCGGAAGGTTGATAGAAAGTAGAGAAGATTAAAGTGCCAGGCTGGAAACCACGTCTGCTAACACTCCCCCTTAATCTTCACTGTTGCAGTCTTTGATGCCCAATCGATCCCTTTGATAAACAAAACTCTCTTTTCCCAATGCCTTGGTGAAGATGTCTGCTAATTGATCTTTAGACGTGCAATGTTCCAAATAGATTTCTCCATTGTTGATTAGCTCTCTGATTAAATGATACCTCGTGTCAATATGCTTGCTCCTTTTGTGAAAAAATGGATTTTTTGATAATGCTATGGCTGAATTGTTGTCACAATAAATCTTTGTTGGTTCTTCTTGTTCTCGTCTGAGATCTTTCAAAATTCATCTCATCCAAACCACTTGACATGATGCACTTGTGGCTGCTACATACTCTGCTTCAGTAGATGAAAGAGTAACAATCAGTTGTTTCTTTGAGGCCCATGAAACTACACCTGATCCAAAATGAAAAACATAACCTGAAGTGCTCTTCCTATCATCAATACTTCCAGCACAGTCACTGTCTGTATATCCTATGAGTTTGAATTCATTTGAGCTTAAGTATTGAATCCCATAGTTCTTTGTTCCACTCACATATCTTAAAATTCTTTTTCCAGCATTCCAATGTGTAACTTTTGGAGTCTCCATGAGGCCTTGTGGCTATTATATACATAAGGCTGCCAACAAGTCTCTTATACAAAGTTGGATTTACATCATCTCCTTTGTCATCTTTACTCAATTTCAAACCTGTGACCATAGGTGTTGGAGCTGATTTGCAGTTCATCATATTAAACCTTTTCAAGATGTCATTTGCATACTTAGATTGAGAAATAAAAATACCTTTATCATTTTTATTCACTTCAATGCCAAGAAAATACTTCATTAATCCTAAATCAGTCATCTCAAATTCTTTCTTCATTGCTGATTTGAACATGTCAATTGATAAATCACCGGTGAAGATCAAGTCATCAACATATAAGCAAACAATTAAGATTTCACCATTTTCATTTATCTTGGTATACAATGTAGGCTCATTGCTGCACCTATTGAATCCATTTTGCAAAAAATAAGAGTCAATTCTACTATACCACACTCTTAGGGCTTGTTTGAGTCCATAAAGAGCCTCCTTGAGCTTGTAAACTTTATTTTCATGACCCAAAATTTCATACCCAGGTGGCTGCTCCACATAAACTTCTTCTTCTAAAATGCCATTGAGAAAAGCTGATTTCACATCCATTTGATATACTGCCCACTTGTTTTGAGCTGCTATGGCTAATATTGTTCTCACAGTGTCCAAACAAGCTACTGGTGCAAATGTCTCATTGTAATCAACCCCGAGCTGTTGTGAATATCCTTTTGCCACTAGTCTTGCTTTGTGTCTTTGCACATCACCATTTGCATTCAATTTGGTTTTGTAAACCCACTTTACTCCTATCACTTCTTTTCCTTTTGGAAGACTAACCAACTCCCATGTTTCATTCCTTTCAATTGCATCAATTTCTTCATCCATTGCATTTATCCATTTTTCTTCTTTAACTACTTCTTCAAAATGAATTGGATCATCAGCATGTGAATACAATGCAAAAAGAGAATTCTGATATGTGTTATTCTCACCATCATTTTGCTCATAAATCTCTCTTAAACTTCTGGTTTTATGTCTTCTCATGCTTGCTAATGTGGGATTGGACATGTCACTTGAATTTGTTGAATGTGGACTTGATGGACCTGCACTATGTGTTCCTTGTAATATTGGTTTTTATTGTCCACTTGAAGGTGTGATTGCTTGAATATGTGAGGCTATTCTTGTGCTTGTTGAAGGTGTCATTTGAGCACTACTTTGTTGTCCTTGATTAGGAGTGGGAGGAGTCACATTTTGAGGGATATTTGTTGGTATAATTTCTTCATTTTCTTATTGTGGTAAATTGGTTACAATATTGACTGTTTTATCCAAAGTTCCATCCCATGCTTCATCTTCTACAAATTGCACATCTCTGTTGATTATAACCTTCTTGCTGATTGGATTATATAATTTGTATGCTTTTGATTCATCACTGTATCCCACAAAAATACATTTTTCTCCTTTGCTATCCAATTTTCTTCTCAACTCATCTGGCACATGTGCATATGCCACACATCCAAATACTCTCATATGAGAAACACTATGTTTTCTTCCACTCCATGCTTCTTTTGGAATCATATTCTTGACACTTTTTGTTGGACATCTATTCATAATATATGCTACACATGATATGGCTTCAACCCAATACTCATTTGGCAAATATTTGGCTTTCAACATGCTTCTATCCATTTCCATTATTGTTCTTTTTTTCCTTTCAGCTATGCCATTTTGTTGTGGGGTATACCTTGTGGTAAATTGCTTGTGGATTCCATGCTCTTTGCAAATATTAAAAGATCATTTGAGATATACTCACCACCTCTATCCGTTCTCAATACTTTAATGTAATAACCACTTTGTTTTTCAGCAAGTGCTTTGAATTAACAAAAGTATTCAAACACCTCACTCTTATGCTTTAGAAAATAAACCCATGTTTTCCTTGTATAGTCATCAATGAATGTCAAAAAATAGAATCTTCCACCTATTGAAGGTGTTTGCATCGGCCCACACAAATCTGAGTGAATTATCTCCAAAGGTGCCTTAGCTCTAATTAACATACCAGCTGGAAATGATTCTCTATGTTGCTCTCCTAAGATGCACCCTTCACATACTCTTTCTGGTTTTTCAATTAGGGGTAATCCCTTCACCATGCTTTTCTTATAAAGTAGATTTAGAGCTGAAAAATTTAAATGGCCAAATCTTAAGTGCCAAAGCCAATTTTCATCTTTAATCTCTGCTTGGAAGATCACTTGAGTGATTGCTACAACTTTTCTTTCATTCATTTGTGAGTTTATTGATTTTTCTTCTTGAGAGAACTCTACATTAAAATCTGGTCTTATCTTTAAAGGAAACATTCTATTACTTGTCATTTGAACCTTTGCTATGAGCTGATTGCTTTGGAATTTATCTAAAATTGTGCACTCTTTATTTTTGAAAGATACTCTATAACCATTTTGAACAAGCTGCCCAATGCTCATTAAATTGTGTTTTAAACCGGGAACAAAATAGACATCAGTCATATGTTTCTTCTCCCCCATTTTGGTTAAATGGTTGATGTTCCCTTTTCCTTTAACTTCTATTTTATTGTCATTACCCAAAGTTACATCAGATTTTATACTGTCATCCAAACTAGAAAAAAATTCTAAATTCCTTGTCATATGATTGCTGCAACCCGAATCTAAAAACCATAAATCTTTTTCACTTGCTTGTGCAACATTGCATGCCAAAAACATAGTGCCCTATTCTAATTTTTGATTTTGGGTTTCTTTCACGAAATTCACATTTTGTTGTCTAAAATCATATTGTTTCTTTCTACATTCATTCATATAATGCCCAAATTTCTTGCAATAATGACATTGGACTGAGGATTTGTCATACCTTTGGCTTTGAGGCTGATTTTGTGATAAGTATTGACTTGGGTTTTGGCTGTTACCTCTTCCACTTGAGCTTGATGGACTACTACCCCTTCCACTTGTGCTTCTTCCGCCTCTATCATAATTTCTTCCTCTACCTCTGAAATTTGTTCTTCCTCTACCTCTACCAGTGTTGATTGAGACTTGTGTCTTGAATGCATGCTCCAAATTTGAAGTTGTTGACCTACTCAATCTATGCTCATGAGAAATGAGTGATGCATGAAGTTCATCCACTAAAAACTATGAGAGGTCCTTGGTCTCTTCAATGGCTACCACAATAGATTCAAACCTTGTAGGCAAACTTCTTAAAATCTTTTCAACAACTCTGCTTTCTTCAAGAGTGTCACCATGTGATCTGATTTGATTTACCAAACCAATAATTTGAGTGAAGAATGTGTCTATTGTATCTGATTCTTTCATATACATTGTTTCAAAATCTCTTCTTAACATTTGCAGCTTAGCTATTTTTACCTTTTCCATTCCTTGATAAGCTGTTTGAAGAATGTCCCATGCTTGCTTGGACTTTGTTGCTGCTTGAATTCTTGGGAAGATACTTTCATTCACTCCTTGAAAGATGAAGAAGAGGGCTTTTGAATCTTTCTTTTTATTTTCCTTTAATAAATCTTTCTCTACCTGAGTCAATGCATTATATGCTGCTACATCTACTGGTTCTGGGTAACCATTTTCAACAAGCTCCCATAAATCTTGAGCACAAAATAATGCCCTCATTGTGATTGCCCAATAATCATAATTTTTCCCATTGAATTGTGGGATCTGTGGATTTGTCAAGCTTGTGCTTGCCATTGTTGGTTGTAAATACCTTTGCTCTTTGATTCACCTTCAGCTTTCATAAACAACCTTCAGCTCTGCTAAACAACCTTAAGCTTTGATACCAATTTGATGGAAGCAAAGAGATTATAGATAACACAATGCTGAAAAATGAACAGAACAAAACAGAGTAATTTTTTATATATAAATGCCAAGTTTTCATTTTTTTTTTTTATACAGAGAGCTGCAAAATGCTCACACTATCATATATTTTTCTGCAGAGACCCCGAATATTTCCAGCACTTCACACACTAAAAAAAATAGAGTAAGCATTCTATTTTTTTAAAACATTAAATCTTGACCGGAAGCATCTAGAAAGCCCTAGATTAAATACGATTGGAGGAAAAAGTCAGAGAAAAAATATTTTAATAAAACTATATTCAATGCGGTGGTTGGCAGAAGCAAAGTTGGTTGGACGAATCAAGAACTGGTCGCATGTTCGCTTGAATAAAATATAGGTCATGTGAACATGCGAAAAGTGAAAAGAGGGGGCCCCATGAAGCTTTGGTGGCAACAACAAAAATGCAAGAGGAAAAAGTCCCGCCAAAACAAGAGACATTCACATGATCGCAAGAGCATAAAAATGTTTATGCGATCATGCAAAAAGATAAATAGTTAATGCCGGTAGGTGAGCGGAAGGTTGATAGAAAGCAGAGAAGATTAAAGTGCCAGGCTGGAAACCACATCTGCTAACATATCTGAGAATCCTTGGAGAGTCAATATAACACGAGGACAAAGATTTTGTTGGTCAGATCATTTGAATGTATTCAAATCAAACTCATCCTTCATGTATTCAATCAAACAGCATGAGAGTGGTGTAATATACTTGTATCCCTTAAGAATTAAGGGTATGTAAAATCAACATAATGTATTAGGCATTCAGAATGATGTTAGCATGTATCTGTAAATGTAAACATAACTTTAAACCCTTCATAAATTCCCCGTAGCACATATAGGGGAGGAATGTAAGAATTTAATATATTTATTTGTTTTCTGACCGGATATTTTCTCCGGTTGACCCTTTTCTAATTGTTCCTCTTGTCAATTAACCTGTAAATAGGGTGATTATTAATAAAAAATATTTGGTCATGACCTCTTACACATTAAAAAAAATAGCAGTATTTAACCATTGTCCAGAAAACGCACCTCTTACACATAAAAAAAAATAGCAGTATTTAACCATTGTCCAGAAAACGCACAGCCTGCTAGCACACAGATCTGAAATAAAAATTGAATTTAATTATAGTAGTTGTTGCATACAAATCTTTACTTAGCTAATTCAAATGACAAAATGTTTAAGAAAATCTCAGAAACAAAAATATTTATCTCTCACATGGACTTTGTCCATATTCTTCTCCATCACTTGCTAGGATGCTCTGTGCTTCCCACAAAGAAAATCGAAGAAAAAATCAAAGTTGGGTGTTTTTCTTCTGCCCACTTCC
The DNA here is from genome assembly GCA_027943335.1 of Chamaecyparis obtusa. Classification (NCBI taxonomy): domain Eukaryota; kingdom Viridiplantae; phylum Streptophyta; class Pinopsida; order Cupressales; family Cupressaceae; genus Chamaecyparis; species Chamaecyparis obtusa. The sequence continues at coordinate 206,138 of BSBK01008903.1, read as the reverse complement.
AGAATTTATAGTCACTCATTACTGTACAGAGATGCTCTGTGCTTCCCAGTGAATAGATATATGTCAATGATGTGACTAAAATTGACACCAGGGATCAGGATAAATATGACAACAACAAATCTATAGATTCTCCACTAAACAAAATAACTATCAATCATAGAAAAATTGTCGTGAAAGATGTACCCTACAATAAAATGGGGCTAAAACAAAATCGACGTTTCTAAGTTTTGGTGAGACAGTTCTGACTTCATCTCTATCTTTTCTAGCACCTGCTAAAGTTATTCTATCACCTTTAATTTTTAAAAATTCCCAAGGATTACCCCACAAAAGGTTTCAATTATTATTTTCAAAGTTGTTCTTGAAATTTATGTGATATAAAAAGTTATGAATTATATTTTCATAGATCTTTTTGTGATTTATAAAGTTGTAATTATTATTAGTTGTTATGGCAGGCCTAGAACTATAGGCAGCGATAGAAACTAACTCGTGATTAAATATTTCAATTGCAACCATTAAATACCATATTCTTCTCCATCACTTGCTAGGATTCTTTGTACATTAAATACCATATTCTTCTCCATCACTTGCTAGGATGCTTTGTACATTAAATACCATATTCTTCTCCATCACTTGCTAGGATGCTTTGTACATTAAATACCATATTCTTCTCCATCACTTGCTTGGATGCTTTGTTCTACAATGAAATGGGGCTAAAACAAAATTGTCATTTCCAAGTTTTGGTGAGACAGTTATCTTCTAACACATGCTAAAGTTATTCTATCACCTTTAATTTTTTAAAATCTCCGAGGTTACCCCACAAAAGGTTCCAATTATTATTTTCAAAGTTACTAAAACGTTATGAATTATATTCTCATAGATCTTTTCAGAATTTATAAAGTTTAATTATTATTTTGACAGATTCTTTGCAATCATAAAGTTATGTTAATGTTGTAATAGATCTTTTATGATAAGTGAAAATTTCAGAGATAAATCTTTTTCTTTTAATTTTTGAGTTAACTTTGATAATTTTGTCTTTATTCATTATTTAGATTATTTTTATGCATCATCTAATATGTTAATTCTTATATATTTTGTGTTTATGTTGATAAATAATTTTATTTTTAGAAATAATTTACACGATTTTTTTTTACTAATTTAACAAAAGATCAACTGTATTTCTTATAAATAATTTGATTTAAATATTCTTAAATATAAATATACAAAATTATGTATTATATTATTCTATATTTGAAACAATGATGCATTATTTCATATAATTATTTGGTTTGCTGCATATTATACACTTAGGATTAATTTAGAATAATCAATATTTCTCATTCATTTTCTACAATTTCTATCCCATCTGCCAATGAGGTTAGGTTTGTTGATCTTTATAAATCTTTATCGTGCAGTAACTTGAATAAAAGGGTGGATTCATTAGAGGGGCAACAAAGGCCTCTATTATATTTATTTAAAAGGAATAAAAATCTTCCAAAACCTTATATGTAGCTCAAAATTGATTGACAGATTTTTTTTAGAAATACTTTAAATATAAATGGGTAGATGTTGAAAGGAGAGCTCCATTTGATCCGCTGGTGCAGGGATTTGCAGGGTGATTAATAATGAGATGAAGATCTAAATAATAAAGAATTTCATGGCCAATCCCTTATCTTACTTTCTAGAAGAGATCTTTTAATTGATATTTCATTCGTCGTATATGCCAAGCACGGGAGTGTCTAAGATGATTTTATTTTAAAAGAGAAGAAATTAGGTGCCAAGTTGAGTGGACATTTGAAACATATGAATTATGTAATTTGTTATCTTAATAATATATTCCGGATTTCATTGCTTCTTTTTTAACATAAAAAATTATTTTTCTCATAAGATACATTTATGTTATATAATATTTAAAAAGGTGTAAAAGCAATGTATATGTAAGAATAATTAAAATTAATAAGTAGGAGATATTCACAATTAAAATTAAAGTAGAAAGTAGAGAAATTGTAGAAAATTTGAATAAAAAATAAATATCTATATAAAATTATACTCTATTTCAACTAAAGTAAATGATGTAATAAGAACCTTAAAAAAATATCTAAAAAGAAAACCAAAAAAAAAGAATTATACAAAAGTAATAGAAAAATATCTCATATAACCAATGATGAGGTAAGCAATATTGTTAAAATCTAGGGCTACAATTAAGTTAGAATTACCCCTTGTTAAACTATTTTTAAGTTATTCTAGAATTACCCTTTGTTAAAACATCCAAAACACTTTATAAATATTTTTCTCTATTGGTAAACTATCAAACAAGTTCAGGATTCAATTGTTTAATTTAGCACTCATTGGATCTAGGTGATGCTCACAAAAGGTGAAGCACCGGGACTTCCCGGGAGGTCACCCATCTCTGTACTACTCTAGCCTAAGTGTGCTTAACTATGGAGTTTCCTCCATGGTTACACCCACTCTGCTTGCAACCCCATTTGCAAAACCTTCACTAAGTGTTGTGCCTTATGAACCATTCTTTAGAAAGCCCCTTGAGCTCATCAATTGATAAGTAAGAGATATTTTCCACATCAAGTCAAATTGTGATATTTTTGTCAGGATTCAACTATGTAGTTTTTTGAGTCAATGAGTTTGATTCAAAAAACTACATAGTTGAATCTTGATAACAATATCACAATTTCACTTGCTGTGGAAAATATCTCCTACTTATCAATTGATGAGCTTAAGGGGATTTCTAATGGATGGTTCATCAAGCTCAACACTTGGTGAAGGTTTTACAAATGTGGTTGCAAGGAGATTGGCTGTAATAATGGAGGAAAAATTGTAGTTAAGTGCACTCAAGCTAGAGTTGTACTAGGATGGGTGACCCTTGAGGAAGTCCCGGTGCTTCACCTTTGTGAGCATCATCTAGATCCAATGAGTGCTCATTGTTCCACTCATTATCATGAGAGATGGGTTTGTGTCAACCACTACTCATGAAACATGGGTCAATAAGTCTAATTAAAAAAAATACACAACTGAATCCTTATATCAATATCACAATTTGACTTGTTGTGGAAAATATCTCCTACTTATCTCAGTTGATGAACTTAAGGGGATTTCTAATGAATAGTTCATAAGGCACAACACTTGGTGAATATTTTGAAAAGGGGGTTGCAAGCAAAATGATTTTAACCATGGAGAAAACTTCATAGTTAAGCACGTTCAATATGGAGTAGCACTGGGATGGGTGACCTCCTAGGAAGTCTTGATGCTTCACCTCTGTACGCATCACCTAGATGGATAATGAGTGATAAGTGTTCCATTCATTCTCATGAGAAATTGGTTCATGTGAACCACTACTCATGAAACATGGGTTAATGATTTTGACTCAAAAAACTAGATAGTTGAATCCTCATAGAAATATCATAGTAATAACAACTTCTGATATATTGGTTAAGAATATAATCATCCATAGAAAATGTAAACATGAAAACATAGCAATGTCAACATAGAGAACACCAAGATTTATGTAGAAAACTCAAAGTGATAAAAAATATGAAGAAGATAATTCTTATGAAATGAAAACATCTATTAGGGTGACACTAGCTAATGTGATTTTTTACGAAGGCTTAGCGCTAGTTATGCTTAGTATAGGAAGGCTCACTTCTAGTTGGGCTAACTAGCCTTAGTTTTTAATAGGATAATTTCCAATATAGAGAGGATCACTAATGATACAAAGAGGCTCACTACCAAAATATATGAAAAGAGATTGAAGCCGCCATTGAGATTGTAGTCACCAACACTCTGCCACATAAGATGAATATCACATAGATCTCTAGAAATAGACTTGCAATTACTTCACATATATAAGAAATGTACAATTCACACAAACAACATAAATATTTCCTCTTCTCATATTGCTCGATTCCATAAACTATGTTAGCTAATTTTTTTCAAAATAGGTTGCACCAAGACATTCCCATGGAGATAAGGAATATAATTTGGACCACCTCGACAAATACAATTTGCCTTGCACATGCTAACATGCAATACCATATCCAAAGCAATTGGTTCCAATGGACACGAAGAACACATTTCATAATAACATCTAGCATTGAAACACAAACAAACAAGCTCCAAAACGGATCCACCATGAGCAATCCACTATATATTGCACTGAAATTAGAACCACTATAAAAAGAATAAGGATATATATATATATATATATATATATATATATATATATATATATATATATATATATATATATATATATATATATATATATATATATATATATATATATATATAAAGAGAATCTTTTGGTGAATGTTTCTACTAGGACACACATACTATTGATACAACAACCGATACTTCCAAGACTATCCATACATATCAACTGTTATAACTAATACATAAAAATCATAAGATATGTTGACATCAATGACAATCATTAATGACAATAACATGAATATTATAAACTCCATATTATAAAAATTTCCCCCTTTGTTAGTGAGGAAAATATTGATCAATACCAAAGAAAATAGCTCCAAATGATATCAGCATCAAGGTTAATAGTTCTCCAACTTTCTCTCACATTTTCCCCCTTAACAATACTAATGAAGGGCCAAACTCCCCTTTAAAAACTCACCATGCTCCCCCTTAGACCATACTTATATTGATATGCATCTAACAATAATATTTTTTTATAGAATTAAAAAATATAGGAGAGATATATTCAATTGCATTTTAATTTAAGGAAGATATATTTTGTTGCATGTTATTTAAGAAAAATATATTCACTTGCATTTTACTTAAGAAAAATATATTGAGTTGCATGTTACTTAAGGAAGATATATTTAGCTACATATTATTTATTAAAAATATATTCAGATCTATGTTATTTAAGCAAGATATATTAAGTTTCATGTTGTTTAGAAAAGATACATTCACTTGCATGTTACTTAAGGAAGATATATTCACTTGCATGTTACTTAAGGAATATATACTATGTTGCATGCTATTTAGGATTTATATATATTTCGTTGCATGTTATTAGGAAAGATATATTTGTGCTTGTGTGTTATTTGAGAAAGAAAGATTCAATTGCATGTTACTTAAGAAAGATATATTAAATTGAATGTTATTTAAACAAGATATATTTAGTTGTGTGTTATTTAGGAAAGATATATTCACTTCCATTTTATTTAAGAAACATATATTCAATTACATGTTATTTAAGAAAGATATATTTAGTTGCATGTTACTTAAGTAGGATATACTTAGTTACATGTTATTTAAGAAATATATATATTTATTTATATGTTATTTAAGAAAGATATATTGATTTGCATGCACTAGTATCCGTTTTTAAAAAAAAAAATTATTTTTAGAATTTAAAAAAATGAATTAGAATTTGGATGCAACAATATTCTATTTTTAAAATAATAATAATAATAATAATAATAATAATAATAATAATAATTTTATTTGATGGGAGGTTAAATGCTGATGTATTTATTATTAGATTTTTTGGTTGTTGTGTTTCATTGTCAGTATGGGTAGCATTAAGTCGAGTAATATGAATTGTTACCAAGGGTTGAGGTTGGTTTTACTACTAATGCCTATGTCCTTATTTGACTTGTATTGTGATGTATATCATTTCGATCTTTTATATCTAGTCTTGTTCTATTGAAGCTTATGATTATCAAAGCACACAGAGGGTGTATTTTTTATATTACAGTTGTTGTTTTCATGTTGCGCTAAGGAATTGATTTGAAGATCATTTTTTATTAATTTGATGTTATTTGAGTTGTGAGTATAAGTAGGTTAACTAAGTGTATAGATGGAGAGTGGCTTACAATAAGCATTGTGTCTTACGAGTAACCATCAAGATCACTTATTTTAGGTTTACTTAATAAAATGATAACTTATTAAAATTTATTAGTAGAGATACATTAATAAGATGTCTGTGTACCACACCCATGTCTTGAGTGCTAGTACATGCTAGGATGAAGGATGTGATTATGCTTATTGTCCAAAGTGGACTTGGATATAGCATAGTTAGTATCATGTTCTCTATGAGAGGTTTACTAATATCGCGTATGGTCACTTGAGTGTTAGGGTCCAGAGAAGCTACCAAGAAGAAACCAAAGGATTAGACGTATGTGATGACACTTCCTTATATGCATCTTAGATTTCCTACATGTATTGGTTACCTTTAGATTAGCATGTACTACCTTATCAGTTTTGTTGAAGCTTTTGAGATAGAAAGCTTTCAAGATCCCTTGCTTAGTCTTGTTGTTGTGGTTGATTTGGTATTTGTTATCTGAGTGGGGTCTGTCGTTATCTCCTCAACACAGTGGGAGTGAACCCTTGGTTCCACAAGCTCTGGTGGTAGTAATTTCATTACCATTTGAGATTTTGACGTCCCTGTACCAGTGCTGGATGATCCTTGTAGTAGTTGTACCTTCTTCTTGTTCATCATTGTAGGATTGTTCATATCTATTTTATGATGTTTATATTTCTATCTTGTATCAATGTATCAAATGTGAGATCTTTCAGGATGTTGTATATATGCACTTTATATATGATCTATTATTACATACCTTGCGACTTGTGTAATGGATGATAGCTTATTATGTACCTATTTTGCATCAGTTGTATCTATGTTGTATTTATATGATGGCGTACTTTTTATTCATTTTTATTTTAATTGAAGATTGTATATTATTTATTTTAGAACTTAAGCAATTCTACGTCATGAAACCCTTGAAAGGCTATAACTGTAATTGAGTTGTACTTATGTACATGTTTATATCTTATGTTGTATTACTTCCCATTGTTATTATTATTATTGTTTAAACTCTTAAGAATTAAAAATAAGTTAACTTATTCAAAGGTCAAATTATACATAACTTTATTATCTTCAAGAATCCATTAAAATAACAATCACAACTTCATTAAAAAACAAAAATTCATCACTATCCATATATTTGTAGATCGCATGCATCTCAAAAAGAACTCTAAGGGCCTGTTTGGTGCTTGGAATAAACTCAAAATAAGTATTAATTAATGCTCGAATAATCCTATTCACTGTTTGTGACCACTTTTTCAATTCGTAAATTGGAAAAGTTATTCCTATTTTTCGGCCAATGCATGAATAAAATAATTCCCCTAAAAAGTTGGAATTCATTTTATTCAAGAATAAGACTATTCCAGAATAAGAGGTTTACTCCAAATTTTATAATTGGTCGGGTCCGTGCGTTTTAGGGTTTTCTAAACAAACGCGTCCGGAGATATGGTTTTCTCACCATTTTGTTTGAGAGCAGAAGCACGGATTTTTGAAGGAGAAGCACAGATTTTAGAAGCATTGTTGCGAAGGGTATGTTCTTGCAGTGTTCTTCTGTGTTTGGCAAAATTTTTTGGTGTGCAGTGTTGTTCTGTGTTTGGCGAGTTTTTTTTTTCGTGCAGAGTTGTTCTTCAAATCATCCTGAATGCATATTATCCTAGCACACCCAGCACTTCTTGTTTTTTTCCACACAATCTGAGTATAATGCCCACATTGTTGATACCCATTACAAGAATTTCTCTAATAATTATAGAACTTGTACTCTCCAATCCATGCAGAAACATCCTTAGGCTGCCAAGCCTTACCACTTCCCTAGAAGAGATTTTCACAATATGGGCCATTAGAATGTGTTAGGCTACAGTGTCCCCTCCTCTGGTTTTCCCACCATTTTGCATAGCTAGCAAGCTTTTTGCTCCATCTTAATGGTGGGTCTCCAACTCTAGCCCTGATTTGGTTCTGTGGTACTAAAAACTGGGGCATATAGTTCTGTTTTCTATACACTACTCTTCCTTCTCTGTTGTTATCAATTGCAAAACAATGGGATACAAGAAAACAGAGCACTGCTAATAGCAGAAAGGTAGTAAACCTAAATCCCGTCATTGCAGAGATTTACTGCATCTTAAGGGCACTTCTTATTCCATTTTATAATGCCAGAAAGAGTATTATTTAATCTGTTTATCACATAACAGAAGATTAGTAAAAAGAAATGAAGGAATAATGAGTATATTAACTCCACCATGTGCACCTACAGGAAACTACACAAATAAAATAACTATTTCTCCACCCAAAACACCACTTTATCAGGTGTGGCTTAAGCATAAAATATATATTTTGAGCTTACAGTCTTATTCATAAATTACAACAAAACTATTGCATGGGCTAACATTTATTACTGTCTAACAGGAATCATGTTATTCCGAATAAGTTGCTGAAGATCAGTTAATTGAGGGTAGTTGGTATGTCATTAACAACTTTTCGTAGCCTCCTACAAAAGAATACTTATTTTTTTTGTTTGTCTTCCATAAAACATGCTACAACCTTGTCTTAAGGTAATGAAATGTTAGTTCTTGCATTCTATTTTTATTAAAAGAACAGGGTATATGGGTTTACAGGACAAAGTTTTTAGACATTAGGAGGAGGAAAGCAAAAGTGTATGATCTCATGTCTTGCTTGTTTATTCCGAGGATAAGTCATAGGGTTCCCCCAATCCCCCATTCTGATAAAGGATCACGGACTATGATTTTAAATTTTGTTGAGGAAGAAGATTCTGAAAATTTCAAGCTTAACTGTTTAATCTCAGCAAAATTATCTGACCAGATTTTTAGAGTGGAATTTGGATCATGATTCAAGTCTCAAACTTTATAGATATTTTAAGTATAATATTAAGGATTGAAATGAGATATTTGGGAAAAATCATATGCCTATTTTAAATGCGGCTTAGCATTTGTGTGGCTGGTATCTGCTAGTTTTCTGAGACATTTATGGAAGATTAGAAGGATTGAGATTTGTGTATTCTAACACAAAGTTGAAAGTAAGAATCTTTGACTATTGTATAGTGAATGTTTAACTCATTTCAAAGATTTCCCTTATTCTGATAAGGTATCATGGATTAGAAGTTTAAATTTTGTTGAAAACAATTCTGAAAACTTCAAGATCTACTGTTTATTCTCAGCAAAATGTGTAAACTTATTTTTAGGGCGGTGTTTTGAACACGATTCAGGACCCACCTACTATAGATTTTTAAAGTAAAATTTGAAGGATTGAAAGGAAATATTTGAGAAAAGTCATGCCCATTTCGAATGTGGCTTAGGGCTTGTGTAGCGTCTTGTAGTTTAAAAGATTTTCATTCAAAACATAAGCACATGGTGTCTGTTTGAGAAGTGCTTTTTTAAGACAAGGTTGCAAGATTCTTTGATTATCATTAATATAAAACCAAAAAGAACATTAATTTAAAACCAAAAAGAACATTAATATAAAACTAAAATCTTAAAATTTAGGACTTCTAGTGAGTTGTAAACAAGAATTTTGGAGTCATTAAAGATCATGCGTGCTGACCTCACACAAATTGTCCAACTATTTGAAACAGATACATCTGAATATTTTGCAACATTGTATTCTATGGAGCTGACATATTTAATTTGTTAATAATGATTGGTTAATGTTTGTGAAGTGGTCTTGTTTTTATTAGCAAATATTTATTCTTTCAAAATTTATAATCAGTGTAAGATTGATGGATTAAAATATAAAAAGTTGTTGGTAGGTCTTTGGTGTGTAGATGAAGTTGATTGGTTTTTAATGAATCCATCAGAGATGAAGTGTAAGACTTCTTTCAAAGAGATAAATCCTGCAAAATCTACTTAAATGTTGATGTAAGTGCAATGTTGCTTGCTTACATACACAGGGACACTTATGTAGAGGAAATCAGTCAATAATAACGTGGTGGAACTTTACCTTTGTCTGCAAGGTGTTGTTATTTAAGGCATGACCCCTGAGTTGAGCACTTACATTCCTTCCTCAAAATTTCCATCACAACTTAAACGCTAACTCAGTGCAAACTACAAATGATGCACATGAATACTCAACATTCCAACCCTGAATTAGATCTCAAATACAAGGGAGTAAGTTACTGATTGTTTTCTAGCCATAACTGATTGATTATCAACAATGGGCATATTTAAATATCACAAAAAATATTCATGATTTTTTTAAGAATTTGTTCATCGCTGTTCTTCTTTTTCTGTTATGTCTATAAAAAACACCAAAACAAAGCAACAGGGAAAGAGAAGAATAGTGGGTTGTAAACAGCAAAACAGAACATTGGAAAATAGGGTATGTAGCTGAAAGAATATTTAAAGTTATAAATACAATACACATCTAGAACAAGCGGAAACTCTGCCAATTTTTCAAACTTATTTTCTCTTTTAAACACTGAACAATTTTAGAAAGAACTCTAAATAAATCCTAGATTTTCCCTCTTACTTGAGGAGCTTTGTGCAATATTCAAGAATAACTTCATAGGAGATTATCTTATTTTGCATTACAATCTCTGGCGCATCCCAATCCATTCTAATAGTCCAAGCGAACACAGAAAAATATTCACAAAAAAATGTCTCCATTTTACAGTTTCAAACTGTTCAAATTGTCAGTAGTTCTTTTTAAAAATACAATGTCAAATCAAAAACCAGATTTAATAAAGTCTTCCACCAATACCCTCGTGTTAGGGTATGAACCAAAATATCCAAGTCTACAAATATCCATACAAATCAAGCTGTTAGCTTTGCACCACAACTTTATTCCCAATCCTAATACATACAATTGTCTACATCGGAGGTTACCAGGCAGTTGCAAACTGAATAAACACACATGACCATTCAACAGAAGTTGCTTCTTGAAATCCAAGGCGTATTATAGGTACATAAAAGTTGCTTATGAAGAAAGATGTATACTAAACACCTTGAGAATAAAAAGTGAATAAACATAAAAACACTAAAATATTCAATTCACTGAAATTCAAAGCCTCCCCTGGCAATCCTCGGAAGTAGTTCTTATGTTCCTTTGATAAGTGCTTTTGAATTAGCATAATCATAATGTTAAAATTAGATCCAATATGTTCCAATAGCCTTCCACTGACCATCACCAATTCCTCTGTTTGGGGATGTTTGTGGATATGATTCTTTTTAATGTTTGATTAAGGGATCTGCATTGTCTGGATTTGAACATCCTAATGAAATTATCTTGATTTTTGAATTGCAGGGACAAAGAGGAAATATTCTGTGTGGGTTCATTCTATGACTTTAAATCTAGATCCTATTCAGAAAGACAAACAGACCACATTCACAATTTCTGCCATTTCTAGTGAGTAATATGAGTTCTCAATATAAATGCTGCAAACATTTAATAATAATTAGTATAATGGAGTTATGATGGTTCTCCAAATATTTTGTTTAATATTTCATTTTTAAATTTTAACTTATCTATATTGTAAGAACTATTGTTTTCCTGTAGATATTGTAATGGGTTGCAAAAGTAGAGAAGTTCACTGGGAAACTCTTATGCTAGAAAATAGATCCTTTTCTTGTGCCATAAGTAGGCCTAGAAAACCCCATTGTTTTAGTTTTTTCTATGCATGAAACTAGGCTCAACTCTTGTCCTAGAAAATAGATCCTTTTCTTGTGCCATATGTAGGCCTAGAAAATCCCATTGTTGTTTTGTTGTAGTTGTCATCGTGTTTAATTATATGCAAGTACTAAGTTATCTTTCCTTTTAGATAATGGATCTTACTAGATAGTCACACCTTCAAGGTTTCGCTCTTAGGAAGAAGAGAGTCAGTATTTCTCTTGCATGCATGCTTGTAGCCATTGCGGCAGCCATAGTGGCATTTGCAGATGAAGAAAAAAAACAAAAGCGTCAACACTTAAGGGATGAAATTTTTTTTTATAAGCGTATCGTCCATTCCAACAACACGGATTGTCATGACCAAATACACATGACTAGATGAGCCTTCTTTCAGCTAGCAAATATTCTAAGGCAAAAAGAAAGCATCACAGATACAAAAAATATCACATTAGAGGAACAATTGGCGATGTTCCTACATACCATTGGGCACAATCTACGTAATCGTAAGATTGCCCATAACTTTGGGCACTCAGAAGAGATAGTTAGTCGATACTTCCACAAGTTGTTGACGGCTATCTTAGCACTCCATGCAGATTATCTTCTACCCCTTGGTCCTAACACTCCTCCAAAAATTAGTGGGAAGGACTGGTTCGACCCATATTTCAAGGTAAATCTTCTTGCCATACACATTTGTTTGATTGAGTCTTAATCCCATTTCCACATTTTCATTGAATTATCCATTTGCTGACTATAGGATTGTGTCGGAGCAATTGATGGATCCCATATACCAGTCATTGTCGATGTTGACCTCCAAGCCAAATATCATGATAGAAAAGGTAACTTGTCACAAAATGTTATGGGTGCATGTTCATTTGATTACCAATTTCAATATGTCCTTGCTGGTTGGGAAGGGTCTGTTGCAGATGGTTGTGTTCTAGCTTTGGCTCTCTCGAGATCAGATCCACTTGTGGTTCCCCCAGGTATGTAGACTATGATTGTCATATTCCTACATACGATAAATTGGGCATTGTTATATTAATATTCTTTATTATATACAGGAAAGTATTATTTGGTGAATGCTGGATATCCAAATGCACCAGGATTTCTTGCTCCTTATAGGTGTACACATTGCCACCTAAAGGAATTGGTAAAAGAAAGCCCCATAAACACAGCACAGGAGTTGTTAAACCATAGACACTCGTCTCTTAGGAATACAATAGAGCGTACATTTGGCATTTTGAAGCAGTGTTTTCCTATATTGAGGCATGCGACATCTTATAAAACTGTGACACAAACCAAGATTGTTTTGGCATGTTGCATTTTACACAACTTCATTATGAGAGAGGATGGCCTTCCACCGGAGGAAGAATGTGAAGAGGAAGGCGGTCGTGACGGGATAGATGTACCATTTCTTGACACTTATGGTTTGACTCAGCGTGATAGAGATGACCGGGGGATGTTTTGAGATGAAATAGCAAGGAGGATGTGGGAAGACTATCGATCTCGATAATTTTGTGAAGTTTTTTTTGGTTTATTGAAGCATTAATATGACATTCTAAGATGCCATATAATTTGAGATTGTAAGTTTGTTCAAATTCACAACTTGAAAAATGGTATATTTTACATGGTGAAGTCATTGTATATTAATCTAGAATAATTAGCTCTTTTTTAAAGACTTGTAAACATGTTGAAGAATGAGATAAATGTTTACATGCTTAGAATTAATTCGTAATGATTGTTCATGGTTTGAATGGATGAGCTCCTCTATTCTTTTCTATCCTTTTCATTTTTCTAATCACTTCTCTTTCCCTATATACACTCTGATAAAGGAAGTAGGGTAAAAGCACAATAAGCTGTCACCCTTTTACAAAGGAAGAGGCTAACAACACCAAAACTAAAAAACTTCAAGGACATAAAAGTCACATTTTTATTTAGAATTTGAAGATGATGTAAACTGATGAAATGTGTGAAATATGATGAATTTTATGCTTATAATTTTTAAAAATTACTTTGGACATAATTAATATATTTTTTTAATTTTTAAGGTCTATTTTTCATGTCCTGAAAATATAGCAAATCAGGGGGTTTACCTCCCGTCAAATAATTATAAGTAAAACACTATTTTTTCCTCCAATTTCAAAATATGTTTTAGATGACATGTATACTTAGTGCAAGAAAAAGGAAAGAAGTGTTTTCGATTTATAATTTGCCCGTTATAAGTATTCAAATTACAATTTACACGAAATCAACAGTTTTTGTCTCCCACCACTTTTCACCTATCAAAATTATTCCAAAATTCAAATAAATTATATATTCTTGAAGAATATTCTCTTCTCTAGTGCCTCATATAATTTTAAATTTTTTTTAATTGATTTACTATTTTTTTTAATTTATCGAATCAGTGACTTCTCAAAGCTTTATATACCTAAATGTAGTTTTTTACAAATTTGTTTAACATTTTCTAATGAAATTATATAAAATTTATATGTCCAGAATTGTAGTTCCAAGATTTACAAAAGGTTAGTTTTAGTTTTTTGAAATTTTTAATTTGCAGAAGAGAAAAAAACACCACAAGTGCAAATTGTGCATTTTTGGTGTTTTTGAAGTTTTGGCTGCCAAGTTGGCATGCCACTTAGGACGACTCGGCTGAGTCAGACTCGGCCGGGTGGGACTCGACCGAGTCCCCTAAGAGGTCGGCCCCTTGCGACTAGTCATGTGGGCAACCCGCCCTTTCAAATCGAAGGCTATATATGTGTGTACTGTTTTTTTTTAAAAATATATCAATTGCGAATTTACATTCTTATTTTAGTATATAAGGATATTTTGAAGCAAGGAGTCATTTTTTTTGGAAAGTTACAAAGAAATTTTGGTTTCGAAGGAGTTTGAAGACAAGTTTTTCAGTGACGAAATAGTAAAACAATAAAAAAATTCTTGCTTAGATATTTGCTCGCAATGAGAAATAAAATGACTAGAACAAGGAAGTATGATCGTAAAAAGGATGACCAAATGAAAGGCCATACAAAATATGTCCAAGAGCAACTGGTCAATGTTGAAGAAGAACCTATCGCTGTAGAAGATGCAACTCAATTAGGGGAGGATATTGGTAGTAGTCGAAGTATACATTTTTTTCCTACAATGCAGAATTTGATGGACATGAATGAAGAATCACTTATTAGTCAAATTGAATGAGAACACCTGGTACCTGAAAGCACTATTAAATTGAATCTCAAAAACATGTGGATGAAATATTTTGAGAGTAAATCTTTGGTGGGAAAAACACAATTGTTTGCAAAGTTATTCAAAAAAAAGAAATGACTCCGATTTTGGAGTTGTTGGGTATTGATAATAGAAAAATTGGAGGAGGTAAAGTAAAAGAGACAATAATTCAAAATTTACAAGATGCACTAAACGTTGTTAATAGGGCAGATCATAAAGGACCAGATTCAAATGTAGCTAGAAGAGCCTTGATGACTATGATAACTAGTAAGAAATTCACACATAGAAATCAAGTTCGAGCAATTTTTTTATTTACTCAAGGTATCTTGAAGAACAATACAGAGATATATTAGGAAGAGAAATATGTTGGATATGGATATTGAAAATAATTAGGTACAAATTTGTAGACTTCCCCATAAAGATAGAATTTCTAAAGATGTAAGAAGATGGGTCATTGATTTTTGGACCAACCACTCTCGTGTTTCTTCCAATAGAAGGGACACTATACAAATAGATGATGAAGAGACCGGTATGAAGATTTCACATCCAAAATATTTTGTCAATACTACACAAAGTGAATTGTTTCAAGCATTCAAGCATGAATTTTTAGATGTGAAAATAGCTCAGAGAATGTTTGAGATGTTGCGCCCTTGCTTTGTATGCATAAAGAATGTTCGTGAAACATGTTGTCGAAATCATGTTGAGTTTCACTTATACTTGCAATCATATAAAAGGGTTATGGAAATACTTAATCTAGGTATGGTTACAGGAAGTACAACAAAATTTGTAAAGTCCATTTTATGTGATAAATCAAAAGATTCAGATGAATTCAATGTCCAGTGTATAAAAAATGAATGCAATAATTGTGGAAATTTGCAGCGATTTCCTTTACAATTTGATAATATTGATGTTACAACACCAGTCCAGTGGAAGAGATTTGAATATGAGATATACCAAATGAAGACAGGAGGTGAATAAAAAAAAATTACATTAAAGGAGAGTGAATTACCGCACCTTTAGTTCATGGAAAAATTTCGATCTATGATTTATCCACATATCCAACATTGTCATAGTGCACGATGGCAAACTAAACAGTTTCGTGATTCCAAAAATTGTTTCACACCTGGTTGTATTCTTCCAGTTGTAGATTTTGTGGAGAACTATACATTTTCCCCTCAAAGGGAGCTCCAGAGTCAATATTATCATTCTGATCAAGTTGCAATATTTGTGCATGTGACCTATAGACATGCACAATACTATTTAGATGAGATAGATGGTACAGATCTAAATGAACACATTATCATCAAAGAGGTTCATTTCTATAATAGTGATGACAGGGTTCATGATAGGAGCTACGTGGCTCATTGTTTCTTAATATTTTTCAACAATCTTGTGAGTCGTGGGATAAATGCTTCACAACATTGGATTTGGTCTGATGGGTGTGCAGGTAAGTATGCACCTGCATTATAAATTTTCTTTTAAATTTTCTCAATTCTAGATATATTTATGTGTCACATATTTATACATTTTTGTATTTATTTGAATTGTAGGTCAATTTAAGTCTGCAAAAGCCTTTAATTGGTTAGCCATGCAACATGCTAGACACAACATTAAGTTTTTTTGGAACTTCTTTGAAAGTGGACATGGAAAATGAGAGCATGATGGAGCAGGAGCATGTGTGAAGCGTGCACTTTGACAACATGAACTTCAAGGTATGCGTACATACATTTGATATTCAACTTGTTTACTTGACTAGACCATTTAAAACTTTACATTACATGTACACACACACACACACACACCCACACATATACTAAATTGTTGAAAATATATCTTTCTAGGTAACATGATAGAGAATTCAAAGAAAATTGTTGAATGATGTCAAAATCATTTCGCTGCTCGAGACACAAAATACAACAAACGTTACTTTTGGGAAGTGATAGGTATTTATTTAATTTACTTTTATTTTTCAAACTCAAATTCAAAAAACTATATATAGGTTTATCACATGTGTGTTTTAACTTGTTGTATATATATATGTGTGTGTGTGTGTGTGTGTGTGTGTGTGTGTGTGTGTGTGTGTGTGTGTATTGCATTTCACATTTTTCATGATTTCAAACTGAGATCTATATATCAATCCATCCAATCCAGATATCAATTGATCGAATCCCTACAATTGTCAATCAATTGTTGGAATTAGAAGTTTGCATCAAGTGATGACTATGTGACAACACAAGCCTCTAGTGATTCAACTAAGAGATAAATCATGCTTTTGTGAAGATTGTCTTAACAACAACACAATGAGTCAATGTGTTAATATTGCAAATGGATATGTTTGAAAATGGGATCATAAAGTGTTAATTAGAATGCCTCCTTATGAAGATGATGACAGTGTCATAGAAATCCATGATCCTACATATTCAGCTGACTATGACTGTGTATCTGATTTAGTTGTTACAGGTGCATATTTTTTATTTCTAATTATATTTGTGATATATATATATATATATATATATATATATATATATATATATATATATATATATATATATATATATATATATATTCTTGAGGTTTAAATTTAACATTTACTTGTACACATAAATATAAATTGCGCAGGTGATATTTTTGTTGTGGGTGCGGATCCTGAGAATATAGAAGGTGTAGATTATTATCTACTAAGATGCACCAAGGAAAAACACAAGTTGCTTGAAGAAGTTGTCGATGATGATGGACAAAAATATCCAACTGGTTCAGTTGTTATTGAAGGCACCTATTATCAACAAGCTAAGATCAACAAAAATGGAATTAAATTTGTTGAATACATGCGTGGAGGGAGAGTTCTACATTATAGTCACTTGGTTATAGCGACGAAATTGCAGTTTGAAACTGTGTCAAAAAAAGGGTCTAAAAACCAAAAGTGGAAGTTGCTTATTGAAGAGCATGAAATTTTTTTGGAGATAATAAAGGATAGAGAGGATCCAGACTACATGTATCAGGAGCTTTAGGTTGAAGGATTTTAATTTGTGCATACTTAATTTAAATCCTATTTGAAACTTATATGTAGACTTTAAATTTGATTTGAAATTTATGATTAGATTGAATTTATGGATCAAGATTAAACCCGAATTGAATTTTAATTGATGGACTCTCTCTCTCTCTCTCTCTCTCTCTCTCTCCTAGAACTTTCATTTTACTTTCTACTTGATTAGATTGATTATCTATAGGTTTAAACTAAATTTAAAAATGATTCTAGAACTTTCAATTTACTTTCTACTTGAATTTTAATTTCAATTTAATGATTAGATTTATTAGATAGATAAATTAGATAGGTCTATATATTTCTATTTTTTGTTTAGATTGATTAGATATAGGTCTATATTTAAATTGAAATTAGATTGATTCTTTTTTCAATTGATTAGAATAGATTGATTTCCTAAATTGAATAGCTTTCTAGTCTATAAATTTCTATTTATTGATTAGATTGATTAGATAGGTAAATTGAATTTTAATTGATTTGATAGAACTTTCAATTTACTTTCTACTTGAATTTTAGGTCTTAATCTATATCATGTATCATGTCTTTTTAATAGTTGAATGTTAGATCTTAAGGGGTCCTATTAGGTCATGTTAGATCCTTTACGTCCTATAAGGTCTTAAGGGGTCATATTAGGTCATGTTAGGTTATATTAGGTCATATTAGGTCTTCAAGGGTCCTATTAGGTCTTAAGGGGTCCTATTAGGTCATGTGAGGTCATATTAAGTCTTAAGGGGTCATGTTAGGTCATGTTATGTCTTTTAGGGCTTAAGGGGTCATGTTAGGGCTTAAGGGCTCATGGCTTAAGGGGTTAGGGCTTAAGGACTTAAGGGGTCATGGCTTAAGGGGTTAGGGCTTTTAAGGGCTTCGGGGGTCATGTTCAATCCTTAAGGGCTTAAGGGGTCATGTTAGGTCATGTTAGGTCATGCTAGGTCATATTAGATCTTATTAGGTCATATTAGGTCATGTTCGGTCCTTAAGGGCTCATGTGAGGTAAAATTAGGTCTTAAGAGATCATTTTAGGTCTTAAGGGGTCATCTTAGGTCTTATTAGGTCATATTAGGTCATATTAGGTCTTATAAGGTCTTAAGGGGTCATATTAGGTCATATTAGGTCATGTTAGGTCATATTAGATCATATTAGGTCAAATTAGGTCATATTAGGTCATATTAAGTCTTAAGGGGTCATGTTAGGTCTTATTAGATCATATTAGGTCATATTAGGTCATGTTCGGTCCTTAAGGGCTTAAGGGGTCATGTTAGGTCATGTTAGGTCATGCTAGGTCATATTAGGTCTTATTAGGTCATCTTAGGTCATGCTAGGTCCTTAAGGGCTCATGTGAGGTCAAATTAGGTCTTAAGGGATCATTTTAGGTCTTAAGGGGTCATGTTAGGTCTTATTAGGTCATATTAGGTCATAGTAGGTCTTAAGGGGCCATATTAGGTCATGTTAGGTCATATTAGGTCATATTAGGTCTTAAGGGGTCATGTTAGGTCTTATTAGATCATATTAGGTCATATTAGGTTATGTTCAGTCCTTAAAGGCTTAAGGGGTCATGTTAGGTCATATTAGGTCATATTAAGTCATATTAGGTCATGTTAGGTCATATTAGGTCAAACTAGGTCATATTAGGTCATATTAGGTTAAATTAGGTTATATTAGGTCATATTAGGTCTTATTAGGTCATATTAGGTTATCTTAGGTCATGTTAGGTCATGTTAGGTCAAATTAGGTCATATTAGGTCATATTAGGTCTTAAGGGGTCATGTTAGGTCATGTTCGGTCCTTAAGGGCTTAAGGGGTCATGTTAGGTCATGTTAGGTCATGCTATGTCATATTAGGTCTTATTAGGTCATATTAGGTCATGTTCGGTCCTTAAGAGCTCATGTGAGGTCAAATTAGGTCTTAAGGGATCATTTTAGGTCTTAAGGGGTCATCTTAGGTCTTATTAGGTCATATTAAGTCTTTTGGGTCTTATAAGGTCTTAAGGTGTCATTAGATCATGTTAGGTCATATTAGGTCATATTAGGTCTTATTAGGTCTTAAGGGGTCATGTTAGGTCATATTAGATCATATTAGGTCATATTAGTTCATGTTCGCTCCTTAAGGGCTTAAGGGGTCATGAGGGGTCATGTTAGGTCATGCTAGGTCTTATTAGGTCATGTTAGATCCTTAGGGGCTCATGTGAGGTCAAATTAGGTATTAAGGGATTATTTTAGGTCTTAAGGGGTCATGTTAGGTCTTATTAGGTCACATTAGGTCATATTAGGTCTTTTAGGTCCTATAAGGTCTTAAGGGGTCATATTAGGTCATATTAGGTCTAAGGGGTCATGTTAGGTCTTATTAGATCATATTAGGTCATATTAGGTCATGTTCGGTCCTTAAGGGCTTAAGGGGTCATATTAGGTCATGTTCGGTCCTTAAGGGCTTAAGGGGTCATGTTAGGTCATATTAGGTCATGTTAGGTCATGTTAAGTCATATTAGCTCAAATTAGGTCATATTAGGTCAAATTAGGTCATATTATGTCTTAAAGGGTCATGTTAGGTCATATTAGATCATATTAGGTCATATTAGGTCATGTTTGGTCCTTAAGGGCTTAAGGGGTCATGTTAGGTCATGTTAGGTCATATTAGATCACATTAGGTCATATTAGGTCATGTTTGGTCCTTAAGGGCTTAAGGGGTCATGTTATGTCATGTTAGGTCATATTAGGTCTTAAGGAGTCATGTTAGGTTTTAAAGGGTCATGTTAGGTATTGTTAGGTCATGTCAGGGCTTAAGGGGTCATGTTAGACCTACCTAGGGGCTTAAGAGGTCATGTTAGGTCTTTTTAGGTCTTAATGGGTCATGTTAGGTCTTTTTAGGTCTTAAGGGGTCATGCTAGGTACTTAAGGGCTTAAGGGGTCATGTTAGGTACTGTTAGGTCATGTTAGGGCTTAAGGGGTCATATTAGGTACTTAAGGGCTTAAGGGGTCATGTTAGGGCTTAAGGGGTCATGTTAGGTACTTAAGGGCTTAAGGGGTCATGTTAGGTACTGTTAGGTCATGTTAGGGCTTAAGGGGTCATGCTAGGTCTTATTAGATCATGTTAGGGCTTAAGGGGTCATGTTAGGTACTGTTAGGTCATGTTAGGGCTTAAGGGGTCATGTTAGGTCTTATTAGATCATGTTAGGGCTTAAGGGATCATCTTAGGTCTTTTTAGGTCTTAGGTGTCATGTTAGGGCTTAAGGGGTCATATTAGGTACTTAAGGGCTTAAGGGGTCATGTTAGGTACGTAAGGGCTTAAGGGGTCATGTTAGGTCTTTTTAGGTTTTAAGGGGTCATGTTAGGTAATGTTAGGTCATGTTAGGGCTTATGGGGTCATGTTAGGGCTTAAGGGGTCATGTTAAGTCTTTTTAGGTCTTAAGGGGCATGTTAGGTACTTAAGGGGTCATGTTAGGGCTTAAGGGATCATGTTAGGTCTTTTTAGGTCTTAAGGGGCCATGTTAGGCCGTTTTTCTAGTTATTGCAAAATCTCAAGAAAATGGCCTTTTTCCTTGCAGTCTTTGTTTTGTTGTCTCTACCAGCTTGCAGTCTCAGTTTTAACTTGCAAAGATGATCCGTGTGTGTTTCATGTTGTACGCTCTTGGCCTCATGCTCTTTAGTGTGTCACCCTGCTCCAGCCCAGACCGCATCCTCTTAATCGCAAAACTCATAAAGATATTCAAATTCTAAGATCCGCGGGAAGCATTTTCAAAATCTGTCACAGTGTCCAAAACTCACAGTGTTTTCAAAAGTCCATGACATTTTCGGTCTGTGTGTTTTCGGCCTTCATTGTTTTTGACCCTGTGCTTCCTGCTTTTGTGCGCTTATCTTTCGGTCTGTTGAAAGCCTTGTGTGTTTTCGATCTTTTCCGTCGAAAACATTGTGTTTTCGACCTCGCGCTAGTTCCCTGTTTACTTGCGTTCCCTCAACTACGCAAGTGTGATGATGTGGGGCTAGTTCCTTCAAGGTGTTGATGGGGGGACAGATGGCATATCCTTATTGGCTGTCGCATGGCCGCATGTCAGACTTTTCTAACATGCGATCATGTGACCGCTTGCCATCTATCCGCATGGGGCCTGATGGTGGTTGCTGTTTGGTGTCCCGGAGGTGGTCATGTGGCAGCATGTGATTGGCTGTCGCATGATTGCATAGCCTAGTTTTCAGCTATGTGATCATGCAACCGGTTAACACGTGGAAGTGCGGTGGCGTTTCATCGGTGGGCCCGGGAGATGCACAGAAGTGGGTGATGTGGTGGTTGTTGGCGTGGCCCGCAGTGAAAGAATTTTAATCGACGGTCGGTGTATAATCTCAAGGAATATTCTCAGCCTTTGAGATCATGTGCCATCCGTCGATTTTATTCCATCTTGCCAGGTTGTCTGTTGTTCGCAGTGGGTCCGGTGTGACATGTCTGCGCAGGTGGAGGTTTCTTATTGGTCGATGTGGATGTGCTCAGAAGTGGGGTCATTGTTAGAAGGGTCTGTGACGAGGATGGATCCTACGGTCGGTGTAAGTTCGCATGGGATTTGTCAGAGCCATGTGATCTTACGCCAACCGTTCATTTCAAAGGCTTATGGTAAGTGGGTCCCGTGTCAATATGACTAGGCATGGATCAGCGAATGATGAGGTGACATGTGGCTTCGGGCGGGCCCGGTTCGACTCTAGTGTTTGGTGGTTTGGATAATAAGGTGGCGGTGCCGATAAAATGTGGTCTTGTCGTGCATTTGCGTGAAGATTTGGTAGTTCTCTAGTTTGTCTAGCGACTTGGCGAATAGCGGTCGCGAAGTTGCTAGATTTTTAGTGAAAGGTGCAAAACATTTCGCAAACTGGCAGAAGTTCTTTGGTTGCCAGTTTGCCAGATATGTGGGGTCCGTGTTTGCGGTGACCGGGTGAGTGGTTGTGTGACACATGGCAGGTGGGCCCTGGTCCAAAGCCTGGTGGTTGTTGGCGGGGCTGAGGCATTATGTTCACGGGTTGTCGCATGTTCGTATAACCCGTTTTCAGGTTATGCGATCATGCGACCAAACGTAAATTGGAGGCCGGTTTCCTGTGGTGGATAGGGTTGGTGACCGTGCGACTGCACCACTAAAGTTGAGGGTTAAGTTGTGAAGCCGCGAAGGAGGTTTGATCGGACGACTGTGTTTTAAAGTTGGTCTCAATTTGAACGTGGGCCGTTGTTCTCTGCAGGCACCAAGGATTTAGCCGTTGTGGTTCAAATTCAAATTTTTCTGAGAACTTCCAGCAACCAGAAAGTACTAAGATTTATGGAATTCATTACAGAATAGACCTTGTTCGGTGAGATATGACTGGTTTGCTGTTTACGGTGTGGTCCAGGGTGTGGTTGGATCATTTGTAGAGCTTGTACCGCAGTGGTTGTGTGCTCAAGACATGTTGCAGGGTGTCCTTTTGAGCCCGATTTTGTGATCCCTTGTACGTGCAGAGAAGATTTTCATGATTATGGATCAGTTCTGGTTTCTTCTTTCTTGATTTTGTGTGTTTCCCACCCCTACAATAACTTTTTAGACCGTTTCTAGCAGGTTGGGTGGTTGAAACCCTAACCCTAGTCATCCGTAGCCTGTTGCAGATTTCAAGATGACTAGGGGGTATAAGTTGCAAAATTTTGGATTTTGCAAGGGTTCCAAAATCTTATCATTTTTGGTCCTTGGTTTTTGACTGTAATATACTGATAGAAGTCTGGTTTTGTGACTTTTCTTATCTTGGTGTCATTCTAATTGTATGCTGATTCTGGATTTGTTAATGAAAACATTCTTGAATCCCAATCTTGTATCTTGTGTATGTCTTCTTGCTTGTCTCTAAGCTCATATAAGCTCATATATGTAAATGTCACAAAGTGTGTTAATGTATGGTAAACAAAGAGTATTTTGAATTTATCTTTGAGTTCCTAACAAAGTTAGGATTAAAGTCTTCTAGGTGAATTCAGTGAGTTTGAAGCCAGGTGTAGAATTTGATGTCCTTGTGCTTGAGGAAAAGGGGTAATAGGCAAAGCACTTACCTTGGATTCCATTGTGTTTGTTTTAAAGTATCCAGTTGAGGTATACATTTAGGTGACTCTCAGCCCTGGGATAAGGCACTGGTCTTTCCTCTTGAAGTTTCATGGTTAACAACCACACAAACATAAACATTCATTTGATAAACCTTTTATAGTTTTGTGTTGAGCATTGTAGACATCATTTTGAGACTCCTTTGAAGAAGTGAGTCAAGGGTACACCCGCTTGAGCATTGAAGCTCAAAGAGTAGCAGGATCCTTTGATCCTTGTCAGTTGGCCCTCTTCCTTGTGGACTTTGGAGTGGTGATAGAGTCAGAGTTTCATTTACATTATCCATCAAAGTGTAAATCTGCAAGTTGAAGATCAAAGGGAATAATCTACAACCAACAAAATGACGACTCTGTTGGGGACAACTATGAAGATATGCATTTGTTAAGAGTCAGTGATTCTACTGGGGAGAATCTAAAGAGAAAGGTATAAGTGTGTTATTGTTTTCCTATTGTTTTGAAGATTTCCCATCTAGGTGGGTGGCGACTCAAAGGTTTGAACTAGTGCAACATATTGAAGAAGCATGGAAAAAATAAGAAATACTAGGTCATATGTTAGAAAGAATCTGAAGGTCACTCTGGAGCAATTACCTAGATAGGGAAACAAGAGCTGGATTAGAAGGAATGGTGAGTCTACCAGTGCTCCCATGAGAGAACAGAGAAATGCTAGAGCCAGAAGACCACATGTATCCTCAAGTGAGGATGGTTCACAAAATAGAGTATCTAGATCAGAAGGTGGTCACTCTGAAGAGAGATTCTATGATACCCCTGAGGCTGCATTTCAGGACAAAGGTCCGTTGCCTGTAGGCCAAAATGAAGAAAATAAAGATGTCGGTTTAGAGGTTGACCTGGATCTTGATGAAGATCAATTCAGAAGAGAACCCATGAGACATAGGCAAGTTCACTTCCCATATCACAATCTTCCTGATATGGATGTGTCATCTGGTTCTGATGACATTATGGTAGATCCTGATGACTTCAATGCACTGAGGTTGCAATTGGCAGAGCAGGATGCCATACATAAAAGATTACAGGAGGAGAGAGAGGCTGAAAAGGTAAATGCTTTGATAAAGAGGCAGTCTCTTCTGAGAAAAATAAATGAAATGAAGGAGAGAAACAAGATTCTTGCTTCTTCTCCTAAAACGTTGCAGCATGATGTTTTTTGTGATCTTGATGCCTTGAGGAGTGAGCAAGAATGCTTACTATAGGATCATGAATTTGAAAATGAGGGCCCTATGGTTAGACAAGTGCAAAGCTATGTCCCTTTGCGTAAAGATAAAGATGGGCATAGGATCACTAGACCTGCTATTATCATTAATGAGAAAGGAAAGTAGAAGATGGTGGGTGACCAAGCAAGAAAACCAGTGACAATACCAGAGATCCCTCCACCTGATTCAAATAAGGACACTAAAATGGAGAGAAGGAGAAAAGAAGATGAGGACCTTGCAAGAGAACTAGAGAGAGTTGAGGTTGACGCTGCCATTGCAGAAAAAAAAAG
This sequence comes from Chamaecyparis obtusa, assembly GCA_027943335.1. NCBI lineage: Eukaryota > Viridiplantae > Streptophyta > Pinopsida > Cupressales > Cupressaceae > Chamaecyparis > Chamaecyparis obtusa. The sequence continues at coordinate 180,857 of BSBK01008903.1, read as the reverse complement.
GAAGATCCAATTTTTGCGGGCTTCTTCAGCTAATGCTCTTGGCCCATCTGCTACTAAACTAGGTATGCCATCTATGACTACTGCTATTCCACTTAGCAATGCTACTAGTTCTATTCCTTCTTCATCTGCTAGGATAGGTGCAGATCCTAGGCAACAATCAAATGCACAGATAAATGTAGATGCTAATGTTGATCCTAGGGTTAACACTAGTTCAAGCTTTCAAAGAAGACCTATGCGATTAGAAGGCTATAGGCAAATAAGTTTTGATGGAATTCTTGGCTATCCAAATGCTTTTCCAAATGATATTAGAGATAAGGTACCTAAGTTTGCTGGTAATAATGCTATAAGTTGTGAAGAGCATCTTAGGTTATTTGTTGATATGCTTAATGATTATGAGGTAGAGCATGAGGATGTTGTCATGAAACTATTTGTTCAATCTCTAATGGAGGATGCTAGAGATTGGTTTAAAAGACTTCCTGATAAGTGTATTGATACTTGAGACTCTTTTGAAAGAGCAATATGGTGATAGGCCTAATGCTAGCTTCATGTTGAATGAATTCAATACCATAAGGAAGAATCAGAATGAGTCTGCAGTTGAATTCAACATGAGATTTCAGAAAGGTATGCACAAGTTGTTCCAAGTCATGCGGTTGGATGACAATGTTTGTCTAACTACATACTTCAATGCATTTGATGGGAAGATGGGATATTTATTGAGGGATAAATAACCAAGAAATCTTAGGGATGCTTTTAGGATTGCTGTCAATATTGAGAACAACATGAAAATATCAGGAAAGTTGGGTGGAAAGAGAGATGACCCAAAGTTGTTTGGGGACAGGAAATAGAAAAAAGAAAATGATAAGAATGTTGGATCTAGGAGGCAGGAAGAAGATAAGTTGGATAAGGTGCTTAATGCATTGAAGGATTTAAAGGCACCTGCAAATAGGAACATCAGTGCTCCTACCAATGAGAGGCCTCGGTTCAACAACAATTTCAGTAAGCAGAATAGACTGTAGAATTACCCCTACAACACCTAATGGAAGGATGGCAAGCCTATTGTCCTTGCTGCAAGAGGAAATAATAACAGAGGTGTCCCTGACCCTCTACATAAAGCTTCAATAAATGTCATGGAGAATGTACCTTGGTGTGTTGCATGCCAGTCCCCTCATTCTGCAGAGCATTGTGTGGTTGCACAATCTATGGCTATAAATCAAGATTGTAGCAATGAGGAGATAGAACAAGAAGAACAAGATGATGTTGGTTGCAACATGGCTTTCTCATATCTAGGATATGAAGATGATTCTAATTTTGATGAAGAGACAGATGTAAATGTGAAGAGACATAATCAGACCCTTTTTCATCAAGAGGTTTTTTTTGATGGTGAATGCGTTGATCAGAAAACATGTAACATGAACTCTTCTCCCAAGCCAGTAAATTTGAAAAGACCTTCCAGAGAAGAGATGGAGAGGATTACTGCAGAAATGATTGCCTAGGTGCAAACTAGAGGCATGGTGGCAAAGAATACAAATGAGAAAGCTGCAGGAATGTTTATAAAGAGTACCAACTCCGGAGAACCTAATGAGAACAAATCAAAGGTTGATCACATGGTGAAATTAAAGAATGTAAAAGGTAAGCATTATGAGCCTAAGGGAGTTGGAATTGAAAAGATCTCTAGTGAGATTGAGAAGCCAGTTAACACAATGGCTAAGATTGAAAAAATGAGGGTGGTCAGTACACCTAATGTGTCAGATAAATAAAAAGATGTTAAGGCAATGCAGATTGAGATTTCTGCTTCTACCCCTGTTGACATGTTATCTGTATTGTCACAAATTACAGTTAAGGTTCCATTGTCAGAATTGTTGAGGATCCCTGAACATAAAGATAAGGCTATTGCATGGGTTGGTAATATTCACAAAAATGATACTTCATGCAATGGATCTTAGGATAAAGCTTTGAATGATGTTGTTGCTCAGGGAATTGTGTCCCAAATTCCTCTAATATATTTGGATAGTTCTGTCAATGCCAGCCTTGAAAATATTGACCCATTCTTCTTAAGTGTTCTTGTGAATGGGATGAAGTTAAGAAATTGTATGATTGATAGTGGTGCCTCTAATACTGTCATGCCTTTCAAAATCATGGAGAGATTGGGCCTTAAAGTTGATACAGTGCAGGGCAGATGTTGTGCAATGGATCAGAGGGAGGTACCAGTCATTGGGACTATCAATGCAATGCCATATAGGTTGGCAGCATATCCAGAGAAAGAGCTAACAATGAGTGTTTTGGTGGTGGATATCCCTCCTCATTATGGGATGTTGCTATCTAGAAGATGGAGTGCTGCCATGGGTGGAAGTTTACAATGTGATTTGTCCTATGCAACTTTCAAGATTGATGATCAGTTTGTCAAGATTGAATGAGAGCCAAGAGTATGCCACATGATTGAGAGAAACATAGATAATGAAACTACATGTTTTGTGGATATTGATGTAAATGCTTTTAGGGCAGAGATCCCTGTATTTGAAAATGAGCTTGTTTTGTCACCTATTTCTACTGAGGTAGGTGCTGACTCTGTGAAGGGTGATTTGTGGGTCATGTACTTTGATGGTGCAAACTACAAAGATGGTGCAGGAGTAGGTATTTTACTTAATTCTCCTGATGGAAACACCTACAAGTTCTCTTTCACATTGAATTTCTTTTGTACCAACAATATAGCAGAATATGAGGCCTTGTTGTTAGGACTGAGGTTGGCACAAAAGCATGGTATAAAATGCATTAGTGTTATTGGTGATTCTGAGTTGGTGGTGTCCCAAGTTAGGTCAGTGTATGCTTCCAAGAATAGAAGGTTGAAACAATATAAGAATGTAGTGTGGGATTTGATTGAGCATTTTGATGTCTTTAATATTGAGTGGAGGGATAGGAGTAACAACAAGATAGCTGACTTGTTGGCCAATATTGCAATCAATCCTAATGATGTTACATTCTCTGGTATTTCTAAAGTTGAAGTTCAGGCTAGGCCTAGTATACCAGACTATTAAGAATTGGCAAGTTTTTTATGATAATGATATTTTGAATTTTATGGATTGCAAGGATCAGTATCATGGTCAGGAACTTGATTGTTCAGCCTTGGTTGAGCCAATAGAAGGAAGGGAGGTTGTCTTAGGCAATGAGGTCATTCAACTTAGAACTAACAAGGTGCCCAAGGGGCTTGTTGTTTTGGAGACTGTCTTTGACAACCAAGATAGAGTTCAAAAGAATATCAAAGGAGAAGATCATGCTGATCTTGAGGAGATAAATCTTGGATCACATGAGGCACCTAAGAAAGTATACATTGGTAGATATATATCTCAAAAGGTGAGGAGACCTCTGGTTGAATTATTGAGGAAATTCAGGCATGTTTTTGCATGGTCGTATGATGACCTAAAAGTTTATAGAGGATTTATTTCAGCATGTTATTCCATTAAGAGAAGATGCTAAACCTTTCCGGCAAAAGCAAAGACCTATTAATCCTACTTTGGCACCCAAGATGCAAGAAGAATTAATGAAGTTGAGAGATGCTGGCATTATCAAGCCTATAAGGCATTCTTCTTGGGTGTTAAACCTTGTTCCTGTAAGAAAAAGGAATGGTGACATCAGGCTTTGTGTGGACTTCAAAAATTTGAACATCAGCTCATTGAAAGATAACTATTGTTTGCCCAATATGGAGGCTATGTTGCAGAGAGTAATCGGATCATAATTGATGTCAATGATGGATGGTTTCGCTGGCTACAATCAGGTCATTGTTAAGGAATCAAAACAATTTAAGACAACCTTTACAACACCTTGGGGAACATATGTCTATGTGAGAATGCCTTTTGGTCTCACAAATGCTGGTGCTACTTTTTAGAGGGCAATGGATGTTGCCTTTTCAGATTTCATTAATGATTTGCTTGTTGTGTATCAGGATGATTTAACTGCCTATTCCAAGAAGGAAGAGGACCATTGTGCTCATTTAGAGAAAATATTTATGAGGGCCTTGGAATTTGGCATTTCATTAAACCCAAGGAAGTGTGCTTTTGGTGTCACAGAAGGTAAGTTGCTTGGCCACTTAGTTGGGAAGCAAGGAGTGAGAATTGACCCAGAGAGGATAGCAACAATTGATAAAATTCAGAGGCCAAAGAATGTTAAAGGGATTCAGTCCTTCTTTGGTCAGGTCAATTTTCTAAGAAGGTTTGTGACAAACTTTGCAGAGGTTACTAGACCTATTTCCAAGATGTTGAAGAAGGGATCTGTAATCAATTGGGAGGGTGAGCCTGATGAGGCTTTCAAGAATATCAAGTAGGCTATCAAAGATGCACCGGTTCTAAAGGCACCTGATTATAATGTCCCAATGCATATCTTTTCTTTTGCATCCTTTCACACTATTGCTGCAGTTTTGTTACAAAAGAATAAGGATGGTTTTGAGCAGCCTATTGCATTTTTCAGTAAATCTTTGCAGGCTGTAGAATTAAAGTATGACATAAATGAGAAGCAAGCTTATGCACTTGTGAAGGCAATCAAGGCTTTTAGGTGTTACTTAATGGGAGCAGTTGTGATTGCTTTTGTGCCAAGTGCAGCTGTGAAGGATATTTTCTCACAGCAAGAGGTGTCTGGAAGAAGATGCAGATGGATCAATAGGATCCAGGAATTCAATGTTGAGATCTAGATCACTAAATTGGTTAGAGGAAAGGGATTGGCAAAGTTGATGGCTCAATCCAATCTAGATGCAAACCAGGTAAATCATTCTGAAATTGATTATACATGTGATATGGATGATTGTATTTGGTATCAGGATATTATTTACTATTTGAGAAACATGAGGTGTCCAGATAGTATGAATGATAATCAAAAGAGGACATTGAAGTTACAGGCCATCAAGTATGTAATTGTGAAATGTAAGTTGTATAGAAAAAATTTGGATTGCATACTGTTGAAATGTGTAGATGAGAATCAGGCTAATCTATTGTTGAAAGAGATGCATGAGGGAGTTTGTGGTGGACATTATATGGGTAAAACAACTGCTCATAAGATCTTGAGAGGAGGATTTTGGTGGCCCACAATCTTCAGGGATGCAAAACGGTTGGTAAGGAGATGTGATGCTTGTCAAAGGTTCTCTGGTAAGCTTAAGTTTTCAGGTAATGTACCATTAAAACCAGTAGAAATTCAGGCTCCTTTCTAGTAGTGGGGAATTGATTTCATAGGGGAGATACCAAACAAGTCAAGTGGAGGACATTCATGGATCTTAGTTGCCACTGATTACTTTACAAAGTGGGTAGAAGCTGTACCTATAAGGAATGCAACTAGCAGGGTGGTAATTGACTTTCTGATGAATAATATTGTTACAAGGTTTGGGTGCCCTGAGAGGATAGTGAGTGACAATGCTATGTGCTTCAGGTCTGCCGAATATAAGGACTTTTGCAAAGGTTTGGGAATTTAGATTTCTAATTCCTCACCTTATCATCTACAAGGAAATGGTCAGGCAGAATCTACTAATAAGAGTTTGATTAAAATCTTGAAGAGGATTTTGGAGAAGAATAAGAGGGCATGGAATTCAAAGCTACCATTAGATTTATGGGCTAATAGGGTAACTGTGAAGAGGGCAATTGGTTGTGCACCATTTGACCTGGTGTATGAAATTCATGCTAGAATGCCTCAGAATAATTTGTTGGAGATGTACAAGTTTGTGCAGTTGTATGATGATGACATTGATGATGAAATGCAGTTGAGAATTGAGGACCTCATTAGATTGGATGAAACTAGAAGAGAATCAGTTGCAAGGAATGCCAAATTGCAGTTGCAGGTTAAGAATCTATATGATAAAAAGACTGTTGACAGAAAGTTTGAACTTGATGATTTGATGTTAGTTTGGAATGCCAGATTGGAGGATAAGGGGAAGCATGGTAAATTTGATCCCATCTGGTTAGGGCCATATCTAATTCATGAGAAGTGGGGCCAAGATTCTTACATCATCAAGGATTTTAATGGTGATATTCAAGAGTTGCCAGTTCATGGCCAATTCTTGAAGCAGTACTTTGTTTTCCATAAACAATAGTTAGGGTTGTACATCTTGTAAATCTCTATATATAAGTTGCTTTCCCTTGCCCTGTTTTGCCCTGGTCTGTCGATTTTTGATCCTGTTGCTTGGTCTTGCCCTGCTTGCTCTTTGCTCTCTACAATTTTGTCTTGTGGGATGGTCTGCTTTAACTAGTGATTCTAGGTCCTTGCCATGCCTACAAGAGGCATACATCCCCAGACAGAGCCACTGTTAGGCCATTTTTCCAGTCATTGTAAAATCTTAGGCAAATGGCCTTTTTCCCTGCAATCTTTGTTTTGTTGTCTCTACCCGGCTTGCAGTCTCAGTTTTAACTTGCAAAGATGATCCGTGTGTGTTTCATGTTGTACACTGTTGGCCCCGTGCTCTTTAGTGTGTCACCCTGCTCCAGCCCAGACCGCATCCTCTTAATCGGAAAACTCAGAAAGATATTCAAATTCTAAGATCCGCGGGAAGCATTTTCAAAATCTGCCACAGTGTCGAAAACCCACAGTGTTTTCAAAAGTCCATGATGTTTTCAGTCTGTGTGTTTTCGTCTTTCGTTGTTTTCAACCCTGTGCTTCCTGCTTTTGTGGGCTTATCTTTTGGTCTGTTGAAAGCCTTGTGTGTTTTCGGTCTTTTCTGTTGAAAATATTGTGTTTTCGACCTCGCGCTAGTTCCTTGTTTGCTGGCGTTCCCTTAACTGCGCAAGTGCGATGATGTGGGGCTAGTTCCTTCAAGGTGTTGATGGGGGGACAGATGGCATATCCTTATTGGTTGTCGCATGGCCGCATGTCAGACTTTTCAGACATGCGATCATGCAACTGCTTGCCATCTGTCCACATGGGACCCGATGGTGGTTGCTGTTTGGTGTCCCAGAGGTGGTCATGTGGCAGCATGTGATTGGCTATCGCATGATCGCATAGCTCAATTTTTGGCTATGCGATCATGCGACCGGTTGACATGTGGCAGTGCGGTGGCATTTCGTCGGTGGGCCCAGGAGATGCACAGAAGTGGGTGATGTGGTGGTTGTTGGTGGGGCCTGCAGTGAAAGACTTTTAATCGACGGTCAGCGTATAATCTCAAGGAATATTCTCAGCCTTTGAGATCATGCGCCATCCGTCGATTTTATTCCATCTTGCTAGGTTGTTTGTTGTCCGCAGTGGGTCCGGTGTGACATGTCTGCGCAGGTGGAGGTTTCTTCTTGGTCGACGTGGATGTGCTCAGAAGTGGGGCCATTGTCAAAATGGTCTGTGACGAGGATGGATCCTACGGCCAGCGTAAGTTCGCATGGGATTTGTCAGAGCCATGCGATCTTACCCCAGCCGTTCATTTCAAAGGCTTATGGTAAGTGGATCCCGTGTCAGTATGATTGGGCGTGGATCAACGAATGACGAGGTGACATGTGGCTTCGAGCGGGCCCGGTTGGAGTCTAGTGTTTTGCGGTCTGGATAATAAGGTGGCGGTGTCGATAAAATGTGGTCTTGTCGCGCATTCGCGTGAAGATTTGGCGGTTCTCTTGTTTGTCTAGCGACTTGGTGAATAGTTGTCGCGGAGTCGCTAGATTTTTAGCGAAAGGTGCAAAGCATTTCGCGAACTGGCGGAAGTTCTTTGGTCGCCAGTTCGCCAGATATGTGGGGTCCGTGTTTGCGGTGACTGGGTGAGTGGTGGTGTGACACATGGCAGGTGGGCCCCGGTCTAAGGCCTGGCAGTTGTTGGTGGGGCCGAGGCATTGTGTTCATGGGTTGTCGCATGTTCACATAACCCGTTTCTGGGTTATGCGATCATGCGACCAAATGTAAATTGAAGGTCGGTTTCCTGTGGTGGATAGGGTTGGTGACCACGTGACTATGCCACTAAAGTTGAGGGTTAAGTTGTGAAGCCGCGAAGGAGGTTTGATCAGACAGCTGTGTTTTAAAGCTGGTCTCAGTTTTAACGTGGGCCGTTGTTCTCGGCAGGTGCCAAGGATTTAGCGGTTGTGGTTCAAATTCAAATTTTTCTGAGAACTTCCAGCGACCAGAAAGTACTAAGATTTATGGAATTCATTGCAGAATAGACCCTGCTCGGTGAGATATGACTGGTTTTCTATTTGCGGTGTGGTCCAGGGTGTGGTTGGATCATTTGCAGAGCTTGTACCGCGGTGGTTGTGTGCTCAAGGCATGTTGTAGGGTGTCATTTTGAGCCTGGTTTTGTGATCCCTTGTACTTGCAGAGAAGATTTTCATGATTGTGGATCAGTTATGGTTTCTTCTTTCTTGATTTTGTGTGTTTCCCGCCCCTGTAATAACTTTTTAGACCGTTTCCAGTAGGTTGGGTGGTTGAAACCCTAACCCTAGTCATCCGTAGCTTGTTGCAGATTTTAAGATGACTAGGGGGTATAAGTTGCAGAATTTTGGATTTTGCAAGGGTTCCAAAATCTTGTCGCTTTTGGTCCCTGGTTTTTGACTGTAATATACTGATAGAAGTCTGGTTTTGTGACTTTTCTTATCTTGGTGTCATTCTAATTGTATGTTGATTCTGGATTTGTTAATGAAAACGTTCTTGAATCCCAATCTTGTATCTTGTGTATGTCTTCTTGCTTGTCTCTAAGCTCATATAAGCTCATATATGTTAATGTCACAAAGTGTGTTAATGTATGGTAAACAAAGAGTATTTTGAATTTATCTTTGAGTTCCTAACAAAGTTAGGATTAAAGTCTTCTAGGTGAATTCAGTGAGTTTGCAGCCAGGTGTAGAATTTGATGTCCTTGTGCTTGAGGAAAAGGGGTAATAGGCAAAGCACTTACCTTGGATTCCATTGTGTTTGTTTTAAGGTATTCAGTTGAGGTATACATTTAGGTGACTCTCAGCCCTGGGATAAGGCATTGGTCTTTCCTCTTGAAGTTTCATGGTTAACAACCACACAAACATAAACATTCATTTGATAAACCTTTTATAGTCTTGTGTTGAGTATTGTAGACATCATTTTGAGACTCCTTTGAAGAAGTGAGTCAAGGGTACACCCACTTGAGCATTGAAGTTCAAAGAGTAGAAGGATCCTTTGATACTTGTCAGTTGGCCCTCTTCCTTGTGGACTTTGGAGTGGTGATAGAGTCAGAGTTTCATTTACATTATCCATAAAAGTGTAAATCTGCAAGTTGAAGATCAAAGGGAATAATCCACAACCAACAAAGTGGTCATGTTAAGTCTTTTTAGGTCTTGAGGGGCATGTTAGGTACTTAAGGGGTCATGTTAGGGCTTAAGGGATCATGTTAGGTCTTTTTAGGTCTTAAGGGGTCATGTTAGGTACTTAAGGGTTTAAGGGGTCATGCTAGGTACTTAAGGGCTTAAGGGGTCATGTTAGGTCTTTTTAGGTCTTAAGGGGTCATGTTAGGTACTTAAGGGCTTAAGGGGTCATGTTAGGGCTTAAGGGGTCTTATTAGGTCATATTAGGTCTTGTTAGGTCTTATTAGGTCTTGTTAGGTCATGTTAGGGCTTAAGGGGTCATGTTAGGTCTTATTAGATCATGTTAGGGCTTAAGGGGTCATGTTAGGTACTTAAGGGGTCATGTTAGGTCTTTTTAGGTCTTAAGGGGTCATGTTAGGTACTTAAGGGCTTATGGGGTCATGTTAGGGCTTAAGGGGTCTTATTAGGTCATATTAGGTCTTGTTAGGTCATATTAGGTCATGTTAGGTCATGTTAGGGCTTAAGGGGTCATGTTAGGTACTTAAGGGCTTAAGGGGTCATGTTAGGTACTTAAGGGCTTAAGGGGTCATGTTAGGGGTTAAGGAGTCATTTTAGGTCCTTTTAGGTCTTAAGGGGTCATGTTAGGTACAAGGGCTTAAGGGGTCATGTTAGGTCTTTTTAGGTCTTAAGGGGTCATGTTAGGTACTTAAGGGCTTAAGGGGTAGTGTTAGGTTGAACATTGAAATTAAAGATTAATTTTAAAGTTAGATTTTAAAGATTGATTTAAACTTTCAATTCATTAAAGAGTTTTCAGTAAGATTGATTAACTAGTTTTCAATTAATTGATCTAGATAGGGCTTAAGGGTGCATAATAGGGCTTAAGGGTCTTATTTAATAAATTGATTATATGGATTCTACCTATAGATTGAATTTATAAGATTGATTAAAGATTGAACATTGAAATTAAAGATTAATTTTAAAGTTAGATTTTAAAGATTGATTTAAACTTTCAATTCATTAAAGATTTTTCAGTAAGATTGATTAACTAGTTTCCAATTAATTGATCTAGATAGGGCTTAAGGGGTCTTATTAAATAAATTGATTATATAGATTCTACCTATAGATTAAATTTATAAGATTGATTAAAGATTGAACATTGAAATTAAAGATTAGTTTTAAAGTTAGATTTTAAAGATTCATTTAAACTTTCAATTGATTAAAGATTTTTTAGTAAGATTGATTAATTAGATTGATGAAAGATTGAACATAAATTAAAGATTAATTTTAAAGATCAATTAATTTTTAGCTTCAATTACAAAATCCAAACATGTATCAATGTACAAATAGATCAACATACAAAACATGCATGTACATATCAATGTAAATGTCTATATATCTCAAAAATCAAACATGTACATCAATGTTTAAATGTCTATATATATCACAAAATCCAAACATGTAGCAATGTACAAATAGATCAATATACAAAACACGCACCTACATATCAATGTAAATGTACATATATATCTCAAAAATCAAACATGTACATCAATGTTTAAATGTCTATATATATATATATCACAAAATTTAAACATGTATCAATGAACAAATAGGTCAACGTACAAAACATGTGCACGTACATATCAATGTAAATGTCTAGAGATATATTGTGCAAAAAGATCAACCATGTGTACATCATTATAAATGTCTATATCACAAAATCAAAACATGTATCCATCAATGTAAATGTCTAGATATCACAAAATCCAAACATGTATCAATGTAAATAGATCAACGTACAAATGGACCTATATATATCAATGTACAAATGTCTACATATATCAATGTAAAGCATATATCTAGGTCAATGTAAAACATATCTAGAGATCAATGTAACATAAATACTTTGTAGTACATGTGTACTCTATATCAAAATCAATGCCATAGATCTAAATCTATGAACACATCAACTACGTTGATGATCGCCATCACGTGCTAGATGTCCGGGCCTATGTGGATCCTCGTCCTGCTGGACCTGAGTCTATATATATATATATATATATATATATATATATATATATATATAAGAACTTGAAATGTAAATAAATTATAAAATTTAATTTTTAAATTATTTTGTGTACCTCTGTATCATGATGAATCGGATCAACGGGCTCCTCTAAATCTCCATATGCAGCACATGTCGTAATGTCCTGTACCATGTTTAAATAAATATAAATTTAAATATAGAACTATATGTACGTGCATGTATATCTATATAAATTGAAATTAAATCCAGATTCTTGTACCTGTTGTAATGCACGTCCAAGGTTAGATAACTCAGAAGAGTGCAAGGACACTGCATCAGGATGAATGGCCTCATCCATAAGCAAATTTGAGAATCTACTGTGAACTCGTGAGGTCGTAGCCTATGTCTGCTATGTGGGAGCCTGTGTATGTTGTGGAGGCGGTGTAAGATCATCCACACTCTATCTAGAGGAACCTGCCTCTGCATCTGAGCCCTGTCCTTGACTGCTACTTGTGGAGGATCTATGACACTGTCCTCCTCCAATGAAAGTAGGCATATCGCGCGGCTCAATCCCATGCAATATAGAAATCCTCTGGTAGGCAGCCAGGAGATCACTCACTAACATACCACTAATCTCACGCATGCGATCCTCGAGTAGTCATCCTATCTCATCTGTAGTAGGAAGATCAAATTTGATGTATGGGTCATAAAATGGACTAGATGGTGATACACCTGCACTCATCCGTGATCGAAGCATGTACCTACCCACACGATCAGATGAAAACTGCTTGAACTGAGTCACGATGGTGGCAATGCTAGAATACATGCCTAGCTCCAGTGTATGTTTCCAAACCTTTTGGAAGAACCAAAAGGTTTTGACCCACCAATGCCCTCTTACTAGGGGGCTGTGGTATATCAGGTTGTCTACACTTATCCTGATATCTCCCCCAACCCTGACCAACATGTGGAGGTAGATCTGTGTAGTCAACATCGTAGCCGAAATAAAACTTTGCAAACAATTGTTTGCAGAAATATAGTGGCACCTCATCCTTTTAGGGCCACATATGATGCGCTGCTAACCATCTAGGATATATAAAAGGGGCCACTATGGCATCTATACATTTTGTGACCCTATATTCTCGAACCACCCTCTTATTGATGTAATGCATGCCAAACATGTTCTTAACCTGAGTGACTGAAACATTTGAATCAACTGTCCTCCAGCCTACTGTCCCTGTGACAGTGCTAGATAGGCTATGATAAAAAACATCAATCGATACATCATCATATGGATGTATGATTGAGCTTTCTGAATCATACTCATGAGCTCAGTGCGTATAGATGTCAATTTCTCCCTATTAGGGAGAGTAGTACTATTCTATAGTGTTTGCTCTAACGCAGTCAGAGCAGCCTGCATCCTAGAGATAGTCTCATCTCTACAACTATCTCTACTATGTGGGGCCTGGGTACTATCTTGGTCTGAGGGAGCTCGTGATCCCTGATTATCATGGACACTCTGATCTGAACCACTAGAAGCCATGAATGATGTGCACACAAAGGTAATATATATCTAGATCTAGATAGATAGAAAATGCTCGCTGCAAGTAGGCACATGCACATATACATACATCCATTAGAAAATCAATTGATATATATATATATATATATATATATATATATATATATATATATATATATATATATATATATTAAAAATAAATTAAAAAGATCTAACTTGAACAATTTGTACATGTGTACATACTTCAAGTAAACATGAAAACATTTTAAAAACTTCAAACAAACACACATGAACTAATTTTCAAATGCATTTGTACATAATATAAATTAAATATTAAATTAAACATTTAAATTCATGCATTTACATATGTACATGTAATATTTTTAAATATTTAAAAACATAATTTAAACTCAGGCATTTACACATGTATTCAATCATGGTAATAGAACTAATTCATGCACGCATATTTACTAATTTGAATGCATATTTATGTACATATTTACTTTACACACATGAGAAAAATTAATTTGTACAAATTTCCATAACTAGGGAGGGAAAAACATTATATTTAAATTAAATACTAAAAGAGTCTTAAGAGTCTTAATGAGGTCAAGTAACCTGGTCTTATGGGTCTTAAGGGTCTTATGAGCTCATCTTAAGGGTCTTAATTAGGTCCTATTGGGTATTAAGGGTCCTATTAGGTCTTAAAGGTCTTTTTGGGTCCTATTGGGTCTTAAGGGTCACATTGGGTTTTAAGGGTGTTAATTAGGTCTTATTGGGTCTTAAGGGTGAACTATTTTGACCTATTAAGTTCTATTAGGTCTTAAGTGGTCCTATTAAGTTAGTAAGAGTAGATAGTCCATTATGTTTTAATTGGTACTATTAAGTCAAGTATTGGGTCTTATAATTGGGTCCATCCTATTAGGTTTTAATGGTCTTATTAAATGTCTTAAGGGTAGGTCCTATTACATGTTTTTAAAAATTTTCAGTTTATGTTTTACTTAAATTATATATGTTTTCTTGAGATTTAGGTTTGTACGTTTAAGTTTTATGTGTTAATTTTGTACATTTTTAAAGGTAAATATAATACTTATTAAAAAAATGACATTTTTTTTGCATATAAACATTAAAAAATAATTAAAAACCGTTTAAACAATATATGCAAAAGAAATAATTAAAAAACACAAACAAAAAAATTATAAAAAAAAACAAAAAACCTACCTAGAACTCGGCCGAGTTGCACTATTGCTCCCTCTGAGTCGCCTATCTTTAGCCCCTCAATGTTCAAATGAGGGGCTTTGGGCATTTGCGAGGCTTCTTATAGGGCCGATTAGACTCGGCCAAGTCTATTACACCACGTAGGTGCCATTCGGCACCGTGTGGCGCCTCCCTTTCTTCGGCCGAAGAGGACTCGGCCGAGTCGGCCAAGTTAGCTGAAAGGGTGACACACTATCGTGCATTTACCCAGTAGCAAAGTCCATATAACAGTCTCCAATATGTTTTTAACACATAATAGAGGAACTACGAAGACTAAATAACACCTGTAGAAGCTTGGAAGAAATCTGTAGCTACTCATTTTGCACATGTAGAAGCCGACTGCATGCTTTTTGCAAGTTGTCATAGCCTTCCGAGTATGCATTTTTAAGGGAAGGTGTACAGACAAAACAACAGAAACTAAGAAAACTAGTTGTTTATTGAAAAGTATCTTAATATTGTTTTTGGTGACAAAGAATTGGTTGTAGACACAGCTGCTCCTGCATGAGTTGTGTTCAAATGGTTATTGAATTCAATTGGGAGATTATAGAATCAGACAATTTGAAAGCTAGTACTGGTGGGTGTGTGCATTGCTCTGGGAAATTGTGCTTTTGGACTGAAGGTATAGGAAATGCTTCATCTTCTACTTCTCTTCAAAATGCAGTTGTCGTTTCTATGTATCATATTTCATCATTATTTTTTTATAGTCCTATGATGTCTTTTGGAACCATATAAGATTATTATTATAATTATTTCTTCAAAATTTAATTGTCATAACCTCTTTAGTTGTTTTCCTTCCTTGATGAAATTTTATTTTATTATCCATTGCCTCTGTATGGTAGTGCATCACTAAAATTTATGTGCATCATATCATCTTTCTCCTTTTATGTCTCCTTCAAGGGCACTAATCTTCTTATTTCCTTGATTATCTATACCTTTTGTATTACCTATTTCCATGATTAGTTTAGGATTTTCCAAGTGCATCAATAACGTTATTTAATTATTCAAATCCTTTTTCTTCTTTATTAGACAACCCTTCATTCAGATGTAATGTATCTATGTTTTGGAATGGTCATTTTGTCTCCTAATGTGTCCTAATTTTGATGGCTCTAGTATTTGCAAAGACCATTTCTCGGCATGCTAGCTTAATGCTTCTAGGCATTGATTTGGGTGCTCTATTGGCGCCAAAATTATATGGTATTGTTCATAAATTTAAACAAAATTTGTATCCCCTTCTCGTTGTCACCTATGGTGGAGTAACATTTCTTTTGTCACTATACATTCATTGTCTTTTATGCTGTTTGGGCAATGAGTTTAATATTTCATTAGTTTTATCTAACAATTTCATTTTCCTGTATCTGTTGCCAACACTTTGTGGTTGGAGTACCATTTTTTGTTCATTGTTTGCTAATTACTATTATAGAAGCTTAGTATTGGGATATTTTCATTTTTTCTAGTGGTCATACCCCTGTTCTTTTAGCCACCTGAAGTTCATGTTTGGAAAACCTTGGTAGGGTAGTTTTCTGTTGTAGAGATAATGCTTTTCTCCTTTCCCGTGGCATCTATTTGTAGATATATAACTACTAGCATTTTATTTGACTATGCTCCCTACAAGAAGAATAAGACCAAACCTTGCAGAAGATACAGAAAAAAAATTAAAATTAAAATCATTGTACCATTACATCTGCATATCAATGCATACTTTATACAATATAAAATCACCATTGCAGTGAATATGCAATCAAGAATGAACATCAGTTATCTTGTATGCATGCAGAAATTAATGGACCGAACAACAGATTCAAATGATGATCCATAAATCACTCATCGAAATTGGAGATGAATAGGAGTTAGAATTAACGAACACCAACAATAATTCCATTAAAATGGAATGAAAAATGATTGGCAAAATTTTATTTTCTAGGTTGGTAAACCGGAGGATTAGCAAGACTTACAAATATACCGTTCACAAAAATCTATATAAAATTTATATTAATAAATATATAATAGTGATTACATTTGATAAGAAAATTACTGTAAGTGATCTCCTATTTATCTCATTGATAGTCTACCTTCTTCCTCATACAATTTTTTTCCCTCTATACATGTATACTGTTTTCACAAAACAGAATGGAAAATTTGTTGGCACTGTAGAATCTAGGAAAGCCCATAAAATATTTTTCTATGACATTGTGCTATTCATTAAACCTGAAATAAATCTGGACATTCAAAATACACAAATCAAATTGAAGTTAATTTATGAAAGAATATTGCATATATAACTACTAGCATATATATAACAACTTTTTCCCTCTATTTGTAGATATATAACTACTAGCATTTTATTTGACTATGTTCCCTACACGTTTCCTGCCAGTCTCCTGCACTATCATCAACGTGTCAAATTTCTTGGTTGGGCGTCTGCTTGTGTTGTGTCTTTTAATTGTGCATTTCCTGTCCTCAACTGCATCCTCCAGAATTCAGCTAAGGACATGGGATAAAAATTCTTAGAGACAAAATAATGACTTGAAAATGTTCACAATGAACAGTTAAAGAGCTATTTCACAATCTCCTTATTTCTATTACTAACATGATTTGACAGGAAGCTTGATCTAATCCTGAAGTTGGCAACATGATTTTCTACTTTTCCATTCCCAAATCACCTCAACATATTGTGCAACTCAAAATACTGTGCAACTACTTTGTCGATTTTTTAAAATTTTATTTCTGCAACTCCATTTGAAGTCTATTATTATGGAATTGTAGACGAGGAAAATTGAACCATTGTGAAGGATCATGAGACCCCTTGAGGATTTGGTATCCTACTCCACTCGGAGCAACCTTTTACAGATTTCCATCGTCAAGATATTTTTGAATGGGCCTATTTAACAGTATCTTATTCATTATTTAAATTGTGATATGTAGGTATTTTTCTGCCTTATCCTAACCACTCTCAGCTTAATATTATCTTCTATGATTTAGCGATGTCATTCACAGACCTTCTGACAAGTGTAGCCAACGATGCTTCTCAAATGAGCCATGCATTGGACAATGATGTTGTTCAAACTAGCCATGGTAATCCTTCTGGCAGGATTGTATGGACGAAAGATATGGAAAGAAAGCTCCTAGAATTGCTCCACAAGCGAGTTGAGCTGGGAAGAAAAGCTGAAGGTGGTTTCAAAAAGGAACCTTGTACTACTATTGAAAAGAGGTTCAAGGAAGAAATGAAGATTAATTTGACAAGGGACAACTGTAAGAACAAACTAAAAACATGGAAACAAGATTACATAATGATGAAAGAGTTAAAAAAAATAAGTAGTTTTGAATGGAATGAGTCCACTCAATGTATGGACACTGATGAGAAGGTTTGGGAGGAGATCTTGAAGGTGAAATGCTCTTTACAATTTTTTGTTATGCGTTAATCTATTTTAATAAGTTACATTTTTTTGTTATAAGTTAATTGATTCATTATGCCAACATGCAGCGAAAAGATTTAAAAAATGCAAAGGTCTTTAAGAGGCGGCCCTTTTACTACTTCAACGAGTTATCCGTCATTGTGGGAAATGACATAGCCGAAGGGAATGCAGCTGCAACACCTCTAGAGACTGAAGAAGGGATTTTTGTAAATGACAGCTTTGATGTGGATTATGACGAGGATATCGCTGCACGTTTTGAAAGTGCTACTGATTTGAATGATGATGATATCCCTACACATGTACCCACTCAATCTACTACATCTGGCACTGGGATTCACTCATCAATGGCATCAAAGAGGCCAAAGAGGAAGCGTTCTAGCATGGCAGGTTCTTTAGATGCCATATGTGAAACCATAGGTAAGGTAGGTGACAACATGAGGGAGACTCAAACTATGAAAATGGATGCATTGTTGGAATAATTGAGAGGGGGGGTGAATCAATTAATTGATGTCCCAAATCAAAATGTATAAATCAAAACAAATACTTCAATTCCTGCTGCTCGGTAAACATAAATACTTTCACTGTCTGTGCTTTAGCGATTGTCAATTCTAAGCTTATAGTACTTACCGATCAAATCTAACATGTAATATGCAAAGTATGATAATCAACAAATATCACAATCAACACATAACACAAAAGATTTAATGTGGAAACCCTGTGAAGGGAAAAACCACCTGGGACCGACAACCCAAAAATGTTCACTCTTTTGAAGTGAGGTCGATGAAGACCCAACCCTGTTAAAGGTTACAAACACACTGTAAGGTGTGACATTGTTAGAGGATTTTAGACTAGAAGTTATCGTCCAACCAACAGTCACTCTGGGGTTGACAGGATAACAATGTTCACTCTAATGAATGATACATCAAAAGAATTTCTAAGTCCACTCGGCTAAGATATTTGACTATGTACAATGGTTAAATATGTAATAGTAGTTGATCTGCCTTATTACAACTTCAATTGTAGATTACAGATCAATATTTTGCTCATACAAATCCTCTTGATCAATATATCACTTCAGATTCAATACTGTGTTAACTTACTGTCCATCGGTAATTGCACTTTGTAGCTCAGTAACTGTTCTGCAGCTCGGTTCTCAATAACCAGTATGATCAGAATGCATGAAACCTTCTTCACGTGATCATTCTGCAGCTTCTTCTTCTTCCGACATCTTTTCATAATGAAACCCTAGTCTCTTATATAGACATGTGAAACATTTTCTTTTCCTCCATTAGATTTTGCCGCTTAATCATCTACATTGATTTTTTCGCTATAGACTTCCTTGGTTGATGTGTCAATAACACGTTTCAATCTACTTCGTCAGATCCTTCTGACTTATGTTAGCCGTCGATCTTCATAACAAACCTTATCTGTTACCTCAATTTCATATACTTTCCAGCTCATCACTTTATCAGCTAAATTGATCATTTAATTCCATTCTGTCTTCATCGGTTAACAAAGAAATGTGTCGGTGAACACATGCTCAGTTAACACTATGCTTTGTATACACTATACTCCGTCAGTGTATACTGAAATGCTTTAGTTTACCAACAACACCGCTTTGTGTCTTTTAGCTCTATTCTTTATTATAGATGAATGCAACATAATGAAGTCGATTCCATCAAGTCATAGACTCATCAACAAGTTACTCAATGTATTCTTTATCCTCATCTGATCTATACATCTTCCTCATATAGATTTCTCTATTCTTCATTTCATCCACCTTTCTTCAGATGTGTTGGTATAGTAACTTTCAAGATAAGTACTGTCAAGCTAGTTGACACCAATGACAACATGAAACTAATTAAATCATCTTGCATTATCTAAACATCAACTCCTTAGTAATCTTGAATTACAGATTCTTCATTCAGGTTCCAAATTAGTTATAGTTCATCAATCTCTCCCTTTGGCATTGATGGCAACTCAAGTAATATGAAATATACCATACACATACCAAACATGTATTCTACAACTCTGTAAACAAATGTTGTAAGTCGAATAGACTTAATATGTTTAATCACTACGTTACTCAACATTTTTAAAACTTTGATGCTTGTCATCAGATGTGTTCTTTCTAGTTCTCCTGTTCCTGTTCAGATTGTCTCTCTCTTAGATAGTTCTCATCTCAGATAGTTCTCATCGGTGCATTAACTCTCCCTTTGTTTATCTCTCATTGTCATATTATTTATCTCTCCCTTTGACAACAATTCCAAAGAAACAAATAAACAAATAGCTCTATTAGTAGCCAAGTAACTCTTTGTTGTCCATTAACTTCTCTGTATCTCTGAATACTGATATCTCAATCTGTTCTAGTTCTCCAAACTTAATCACAACCTTGAACATGATTCAAAGTGTGAACTATGTTGCATCAACATGAATAATCTTCTGACATAAGTAGGTTGATGCAACATCTTGATCACCTTAGTGACCGATAGACAGGGGACGGACCCCAAGTCTAGTCCTCAAGTATTCAAATGTGTCCTTTAGTAGGGGCTTTGTAAAAATATCTGCAAGTTGTTCCTTAGATGTAACAAATTCTAACTTCACTTGCTTCTCCTGCACTTGTTCTCTTAAGTAATGATACTTAATAGATATATGCTTTGTCTTCAAGTGCATCACAGGATTCTTCGAGATGTTAATAGCACTGGTGTTGTCATAGTATATAATCACCGAGTCAATGATTACCTCATTCATTCCTTCCAACACTTGCTTGATGTATGTTGTGTTTGAGCAATTTGTAGCAGCAGCAACATACTCTGCTTATGTAGTGGATTGAGAAATATAGGCTTTCTTTTTACTTGTCCAGGTTACAAGTCTTTCACCAAAGAAAAATGCTCCTCCGGTGGTGCTTTTTCTGTCATCTACATTTCCAGCCCAATCAGCATCGGTATAAAATTTTAAATCAAACTTTCCTTCCTTCGGATACCAAATGCCATAGTCTTCTGTCTTTCTCAGATATCTCAAAATTCTTTTAGTAGCTATCATGTGTGACTCTCTCGGGTTAGCAGAAAACCTAGCAACAATTCCCACATGTGCTATATCTGGTCTACTGTGAACTACATACATAAGTTTACCAATCATGGATCGGTAAAGCGTCTAGTTTACTTCAGTAGTTTCATCCTCCTTTGTCAGTTTGCATCCAGTAGCCATTGGTGTTCCCATAGGTTTAGCAT
Organism: Chamaecyparis obtusa; assembly: GCA_027943335.1. Classification (NCBI taxonomy): domain Eukaryota; kingdom Viridiplantae; phylum Streptophyta; class Pinopsida; order Cupressales; family Cupressaceae; genus Chamaecyparis; species Chamaecyparis obtusa. The sequence goes on along the minus strand of BSBK01008903.1, from coordinate 160,206 downwards.
CTTCCATGCCAAATGTCTTCAATACTTCCTTTATGTACTTAGATTGTGTGATGAATATCCCATCACTCTGCTGAATCACTTTTAGTCCTAGAAAGAATTTAATCTCTCTGAACATAGACATTTCAAATTCTTTTTACATTTCATTAGCAAAGGATTTGCATACATGATCTTGTCCTCCAAAAATAATATCATCCACAAATATTTCAGCAATAAGAATACTGTCATCAGTATTACCTTTCATATACAGATTGTTGTTTTCACTTGTTCTAACAAATCCAATACTTAGCAGGTAAGTATGTAGTCTTGCATACCATGCTCTTGGTGCTTGCTTTAGACCATATAAAGCTTTGTGTAGTCTACATACCATGTTTCTATTGTCTGGATCAACAAACCCTTCTGGTTGTTCTATGTAGCCTTCTTCTTCAAGTATACCATTGAAAAATGTAGACTTAACATCCATTTGATAGAATTTGAATTTCTTATGTGTAGCATATGCAAGTAGCATTCTAACTCCTTCTAATCTAGCAATAGGTGCAAATGTTTCACCATAGTCAATACCTTCTTCTTGTGCATACCAATTTGGCTTTATTTCTTGTAACTTCTCCATTCTCATTCAGCTTATTTCTGAATATCCATTTAGTACCAATTACATTTTTGTCCTTTGGTTGGGGTACTAAACTCCAAGTTTTGTTCTTCTCTATCTGCTCAATTTCCTCAGTCATTGCATTAATCCATTCCTCCTTTTCTAATGCAGCTTTCACAGTTTTCGGTTCAAATTCACAAACTAAGCATGTTCCTTGTCTTGTTTTGCTCCTAGTTTGCATTCCAGCTTGTCTGTCTCCAATAATTTGTGTCTCAGGATGATGTCTCCTGACAAAACTAGCCAGTATCCTATCTCTTCTTTCTTGTTCATCCTGTTCAGGTTCATCAGCTTGCTCGGCAGCACCATTTTGTTCATCTATTTCCTCTTCCTGCTATTCAGCATTGTTTGCTTGCGAACCAGTTATCACAGGTTGCTGTTTTGGTTGATAATCAGGAAGTTCAATATAAGTGAATCTACTGTAGTCTTTCGATTCCTTTCTACTATCCTCGGCGTTCTTGTCATCAAACTCATCAACACGAACATTAGTACTTTCAATAATCTTATTTGTAACCTTATTCAGACATTTGTATGCTTTTCTCTTGGTAGAATATCCTAAGAATATTCCTTCATCTCCTTTAGAATCAAATTTACCATTTCTTTCATCTTTCAAGATAAAGCATTTACTTCCAAAAATTCTAAAATAACTTACAGTAGGTTTTTGTGCAAACCATAGTTCAGAAGGTGTTCGGTTGGAGTCCTTCTTCAGTTGTACTCAGTTAAGAACATATACGACTGTACTGACTGCTTCCCTCCAATATGTTTGAGCAACATTCTTCTGTATCATCAGTGTTCTAGCACAATCAACTATTTATCTATTCCTTTTTTTAGCAATGCTATTTTGCTGAGGTGTCCTCGGTGCAGAGACCTATCTTTTAATTCCATGCTCATTACAGAAATTAGTAAATTCATCAGAGATAAATTCACCTCCTCTATTAGATCTTAAGAATTTAATTTCTTTTCCAGTCTCTTTCTCTACCTTAGCCTTATACCATTTAATCATTTTGAAAGCTTCAGATTTCTCCTTTACAAACATAACAGTCATTAGTCTAGTGTAGTCATCAACAAAAAGAATAAAGTATCTATCACCAGAACAACTCTAAGTTCTCATAGGACCACACAGGTCGGTATGAACCAACTCAAGTATCTTCTTTGTTGAGTAGTCTTTGCTTTTGAAACTAGACTTAATCATCTTTCCTTTCTGACATTCATGGCACATAGCATGATCTAGTTTTGACAAGTTAGGAAGACCTCTAACTCTTCTCTTTTTACTAATCTTGACCATGTTATCAAAATTCACATGACATAATCTTTTGTGCCACAACCATGCATCTTCATCCTTCATTACTAAACAAGAAGACTGATCCATATCAAGATAAAATAGGTTACCTCTGAATTGTGTACTAGTTCCGACAAGTCTTCCTCCATCATCATAGATTTTCACCTTTTTGCTTTCAAAAGCAAGTCGGTGGCCTGAATTGTTCAACTGTGCCACACTTAACAAATTATAGTTCAGTCCATCTACCCAATATGCATTTTCACATCTTAATCTATCATTAATCATTAGTGAACCTTTACCTCTTACCATACAAGGTGCATCATTTCCCATTCTCACAGATCCTCCATTGTATTCAATAAGTTGATCAATTTTTTCTATATCACTGGTAATATGATGTGTGCAGCCACTGTCTATGATCCATGTACCATTTCTGTCTATTCTAGAAATCAGTGCTATCTCTTCATGTTTCTCTTCCTCTTCTGAGTCATCTTTCATAGCAACAAATACTACTTCTACATCATCATCAGTGTCAAATTCAGATTTCATATCTTCGACAATGTAACATATCTTCTTTCCTTTGTCGTAGATGTCTTTGTTATCTCTTTTGTTGTATCAGTAGCCTCTATTGACTCTTCTCCCATAGCTTCCTTCCGATCGATTTTTGGATCTATCATCATCTTTCTTCTGTGGACATCTAGCAGCAATGTGACCAACTTCTTTACAATTAAAACATGCCAAAGGTAGCTTACCTCTATATCTTCCTTTTCCTTTGGGCAATTTTATGGCCATAAGAGCTTCAAGCTCATCAAGTTCATCATTGGTATTTCTATCACCGTCATCATTCTTAATATTCTTGCTAGACTTACTAGTCTTCAAAGAAGACATGAAAACGGATTCAACAGAAGGAACAATACTATTATCAAAGTTGTTTAATTCAAAGGTTGTAAGCTTACCGATCAGTGTGTCAAGGGTAAGATTGGATACGGCCCTTGTTTCATGTATTGCAGAGATCCTGATCACATAAATTGGCAACAAAGTTCTGAGAATCTTACTTATAACTGTTTCATCATCAATCACTCCATCAGATACTCTAATAGCATGTACTACCTCTTTCAGTCTATTTGAATACTGCACTATGTTCTCATCTTCTTTCATTCTCATATCATCAAAATGACCTCTTAGACTTTCTGCTCGAGCTCTCTTAACATTCTGATCTCCACTGTATATCAGAGTTAACATATCCAACATAGCTTTAGCATTTGTGCATGTCTTGATATCTTCAAATTTAGCATCAGTACATGTAGCAGCAAGTTCCATCATAGTGACATTGTGTTCATGCTTGTCTCTCAGTTGATCAAGGGTTAAAGGACTAGTGGGTGGAGCCATATAGCCATTCTTCATCAGGTCTACAGTTGAGTTTCCAATTCTAGATACGTGCAACAACATCTTGCTCTGCCATACTATGAAGTTATCTTTGTTCAGCTTCAGTACTTCCCTCTTATACATCTTGAGACCTTTGTGCTGAAGTCCTTAAAACTCTGTTCTAAGCAAACAATGCTCTGATACCAATTGTTGGAATAACTGAGAGGGGGGGTGAATCAGTTAATCATTGTCCCAAATCAAAACAAATACTTCAATTCCTGCTGCTCGGTAAACATAAATACTTTCACTATCTGTGCTTTACTCATTGTCAATTCTAAGCTTATAGTACTTACCAATCAAATCTAACATGTAATATGCAAAGTATGATAATCAACAAATATCACAATCAACACATAACACAAAAGATTTAATGTGGCAACCTTGTGAAGGGAAAAACTACCTCGGACCGGCAACCCAAAAATGTTCACTCTTCTGAAGTGAGGTCGGTAAAGACCCAACTCTGTTAAAGGTTACAAACACACTGTAAGGTGTGACCTTGTTAGAGGATTTTAGACTAGAAGTTATCGTCCAACTAGCAGTCACTCTGGGGTTGACAGGATAACAATGTTCACTCTAATGAATGATACATCAAACAACTTTCTAAGTCCACTCGGTTAAGAGATTTGACTATGTACAATGGTTAAATATGTAACAGTAGTTGATCTGCCTTATTACAACTTCAATTACAGATTACAAATCAATATTTTTCTCATACAAATCCTCCTAATCAATATATCACTTCAGATTCAATACTGTGTTAACTTACTATCCATCAATAATTGCACTTTGTAGCTCGGTAACTGTTCTGCAGCTTGGTTCTCAATAACCAGTATGATCAGAATGCATGAAACCTTCTTCACACGATAATTCTGCAGCTTCTTCTTCTTTCGGCATCTTTTCATAATGAAACCCTAGTCTCTTATATAGACATGTGAAACATTTTCTTTTCCTCCATTAGATTTTGCCGCTTAATCATCTCCATTGATTTTGCTGCTTTAGACTTTCTTGACTGATGTGTCAATAACACGTTTCAATCTACTTCGTCAGATCCTTTTGATTTATGTTAGCTGTCGATCTTCATAACAAACCTTATTTGTTACATCGATTTAATATAATTTCCAGATCATCACTTTATTGGCTAAACTGATCATTTAATTCCATTATGTCTTCGTCAGTTAACAAATATATGTGTCGGTGAACAAACGTTCGGTTAACACTATGCTCGGTATACACTATACTCCGTCGGTGTATACTGAAATGCTTTAGTTTACCGACAACATTGCTTTGTGTCTTTCAGCTCTATTCTTCATTATAGATGAATGCAACATAATGAAGTCGATTCCATCAAGTCATAGACTCATCAACAAGTTACTCAATGTATTCTTTATCCTCATCTGATCTGTACATCTTCCTCATGTAGATTTCTCTGTTCTTCATTTCATCCACCTTCTTCAGATGTGTCGGTATAGTAACTTTCAAGATAAGTACTGTCAAGCTAGTTGACATCAATGACAACATGAAATTGATTAAATCATCTTGCATTATCTAAACATCAACTCCTTAGTAATCTTGAATTACAGATTCTTCATTCAAGTTCCAAATCAGTTGTAGTTCATCAATCTTTTTGAAGTGAATGTTGTCCATGAACAAGTACATGCTACACTAGTAACAATCCCTGGGCTTAGTGAAGAAACTTTGGTTGATGCATATGACACTTTTCTGGTTGAACCTGGAAGAGCAAAGGGTTTCTTGATAATGAGTGAATCGTAGAGGGTCACATACATTAGAAGAAAGTTTGGTGGTCTATAGTTTTCTTCTATATTTATGTTCAGAACTGAATGTGATCTTCTTCCATATTTATTTCTTTATCATCTAACATAGTGCTCAGATGGATGCTGGAAAATATTGTCAGTTTGAAACACTATACCATGGACATGTTTAGTCTTATTGCGATTGTACTGATGTTATATATATATATATATATATATATATATATATATATATATATATATATATATATATATATATATATATATATATATATATATATTGCTATTTTTGATAGATAAAGCAGCAAGAGGGTGTTGGCCCGAGTAACAAAGGACTAGTAGCACAATAACAACATATTAATGGAACTAGTCAGAGCATATAGAATAGTCAACAACATAGTCACCAAGTCTAACTTTGCCCCTATCAAAAGGATTAAACTAGAGTACTTGAAATGAAGAGAAGCAGTTAAAGCATCAGTCATAAGCCATGCAGGGCTGAAAGAAAAGCTAGAAAAACTAACATTAACCCCAATTGCAAAATAGGGGATCTGAGGGCCAAGCCTAGCCAAAATTAACCAACACATGGAAACCAGAAATTAGTTCTTCCCACCTAGTTGCTTAAACATCAAGGTCCTAGTCCACTCTTCCTGTAGAAACAAGAAAAGATCCTTGTTGTCCTCGTCCGCTTCCAGACTGCCGCCCCCCAGCTTTTCCTGCACAGGACAGAGGGTCATAGCCGAAGCATGCATGACCTTCAGGGAAAATTTGTTGGTCATCATGCATTGATGCATCAGGTCCTACATATTCTTCTTAATCTCTGCAATATTTTTGTCCATCTTCGAGAACCTCCTTTTGAGGGTACCTTTAAATTTTTTTTTTTCATCTAGAGCCTCGGTATTGTAATCAGAGGTGGGGGGCTTATCCTGTGGATCATGAGGAGGGCTTGGGGGTGGGGTAGGGTTAATGGGGGTTTCCACAGTTTGCTTGAGGTTGGGCGGGGGAGTGTTACCAGTCCTAAGGGGACTCATATGATCATCCGAGGAACCATTCATCGACTTAGTGGTGTGGGATTCTTTTTCAGACAGGGATTGCTCTCTAGAGGCCATTTCCATCAACCTGGTTTTACACTGTTCCTTGGTAATTCTGTTTGACCTCCGATGACCCAAGCCACTTAGGTCCACCTCCAGATTAACCTAGCTCTCCCTCATTCTCCATTTTTTGGGCCTACATTCAGTCGCAGGAGTTCTATCAGACTCCTTCCTATCTTTGTTCTCCACAGAGTCAGAGACATAAGACTCCTCCTGACCCTCCAACCTATTGAAAGGATTTTTGACACATTTTTGTGAGTTCTACCCTCTTTAGCACCTGGCTCAAGCTCCTGGATGACTCGGATGGACTGGGAGGAGGAATGGGTGGGATTTTCGATTTTGGTCGGGGACTCCTCCTGGGTCAACTCCTGGATAATCGGGGGGGGGGTTGGGGTGCCGGGCAGATGGCTTTGCGAAAATGGTAAATGTAGAGAAGGAGGCCCTGAAGGAGGATAGGGATAGACTTATCAGGGTTGTCCTTAATATCAAGGATATTACTCTTTATGGAGTGCAAAAGATAGAAAGGTATGGAAATTAAATCCTTGTTTCTAATATGATTCAGGAACGGTAAGTGGTATTAGTAAAACACAGTGAAATTACCCTCAAGCATGAAATAATTCATCACTATGAGGCATATTTTCAGCCAGAAGTCCGACAGCACCACCCAGTTGAATCCTCCTTGTTTCTTCACCGGTTGCTCACCGTCCTTAAAAAATTGGTTGAGGCTAGTAGGGTCGGGAGTCTGACTAGTCTTTTTGTACTTCCTCCCCAACATAGAGAGCCACGTCACCTTTTCTATGACCTCTTCATTCAGCTGGAAGTGAATGCCCCAAACTGAAACACTCTTGTTGTTCCAGGATGAAATGAATTATTTGGAAATTCGCTCATCATGCCCACCTTTCATTCTCTCCATAAAACCCCATATGCCACTTTCTTTGCAGTAATGAGTCACCAACGTATCAGAGGTGAAAGCCTCATCGATTTTATCAGGTTCAATGCGGAGAGTGTTGCCTCCCATTTCAAAGCTCTACCCCTCCTGCGCTAGAATATCTTGGAAATCTGAGAGCCGAGCATTATTACAGACCATAAAAAACCACTTGTATTTGCAAAGCCTTTCCGAGGAAGGTTTATACTTAACATGTTGGCCTTGGGGAAAATTTTGAAAAAAGGGCTCCGTACCACTAGATCTAACGGATCTCTAGGTGCCATTAATAGCAATAATGCTAGGGACACACTTGCTATCCTTATTAACCAAGTAAGCTATCTAATTCAGACAACACTTACTCCAAACATTTGAAAGGTAATGATGATTCTTTATGGGGTTTTGGGTTCTCCTTTCCATAATCGTAAAAATCACTCGAGCACACCAGCATGTGATCCGGTAAGGGTTCGTAATGAAAATGACAACTTGGCACATTTAAATAGTAATATTCATTTCTCCCCTGATGAGTTGCTGAGTCATCGGAGGTAAATCACTAACCACCCTCCAACTATTGAGTTTGATTTGTTTTAGGCGTATTGCTGCCATCGAGTCAGCAATCGAGTTCCCCTCTCTGTATGTGTGACCCATAGTCGTGCGCTGAAAGCTGTTAAGCAGTTCACTGATTTCTAGCATAATAGGTCTAGCCCGCTACCCCACACTAGCACCACTTTTGACGGCCTCAACAACCACTTTGGAATCCCCCTCGATTACCAGCTACCTGATGTTCATTTGTTTAGCAAATTTAATCCCCCAGAGAAGGGTCGTTCCCTCCGCCTGGGTGACAGTGCAGTTATTGATTGGCCCAGCATAAGCCAGCAGGCAAGTGCCTTTGTGATCTCTTAGATCACCACCCCCTCCTTGGCCAAGATTATTTGCTGCCCCATCAAAATTTAATTTGGTCCATCCTCTGGGAGGGGCAGCCCATCTGGTAGCTTTTGTACCTATCCTTTTAGCATCGTCAAACCTAGAGAAACTATCTAAGAGGTTCTAGCTATCAGCAATTCTCACCTCCCAGGTGGCACGAGGACAAGAGGGAAGCTTTCACTTAGCCATCCTAGCATTCTCACATAGGAGCTTAGTTCCAATATGGAGATAGGTCTCAGACAAGTTAATATCCTCTCTGAAAATCCTATCATTCCTTTCCTTCCAAATGGCCCAATAGATGTGAGGGGGTAGCATATGCCAGAGGAGTTGGAGCAGGGGGTGATTTGAGGGAGATCTCCAGTTATTAAATTGATGCACTTCTCTTCCCAGGGCCCACAAGATACCCAATTTGCCAATAACCTCTTGCCAAATGCTGGTGGCATAATCACAATGGATGAATAGGTCGTTCACCATTTCCTCCTCCTTCTTACAAAGGACACATCTGTTCGCCACGGAGAAGCCCCTCTTTATAAGATTATCCTGGGTTAGGATCTTACCATGTATTAGAGTCCACTAGAAAAAAATGATTTTTGGCATGAGCTGAGGGATCCACACCTTCTTCAAGTCCCCCAGATTACTCTCCACCTTAAGAAGCAGATTGTAAGCAGACTTAACAGAGGAAGTACCAGCCTGGGTGGGGGCCTAGATAATAGAGTCATCAAGCCCCGAGATTCTGATATTAGTCAGGTTTTCCATGAGATCCTTGGCCAAATGTTGCAGGTCTGGTTTGTCCCTTAACCAATTAGGTATATCCTTCCAGTTCTGATCAGCGATGTAGCTAGAAACTCTATTACCCAAGATAGGTCTGAGATAGTCCATAAGAGGTTTGAATCTACATCCCAGGTTAGGTTGGTTCAAGATCCAATGGTCGTTCCAGAATCTGATGGATCTCCCATTTCTGATTTGCCAAAAAGCACCTTTAGACAGAAGGGTCTTTCATTTACAAATGTTCATCCTGAGTTTGGATCCATTTGGGAGGTCACTATTGTGGAACATCCTCCTGAAGGGATGTCCTTGGAGGTACTTGGCTTCCATTAGTTTGCACCAGTCCACCTTTCCTTCTACGAGCGTCCATGCCACTTTCATGGTAAGGGTTTTATTCATCAAACCAATTTTCCTGAGTCCCAGGCCACCCATTCTTTTCAAGAGGCAGATAGTGTCCCAATTGACCAGAGACATCCTCTTCTTTTCTTCAAACCCCGCCCATAGAAAGGTTCTCTGAATCCTTTCAAGTTTGTCTGCCATATTGCTTCTGATTTTAAAGAGGGATAAGAAGTAAACATGGATCCCTTGGAGAGTGGAGGCCACGAGCTCAAGTTTGCCAGCATTGCTTAAAATCTTCCCCTTCCAACCAGCGAGCTTCCTCTGGGTTCTCTCAAGGATGGAATTCCAGAATTCTTGGGACACCTCTTTAACTGTAAGGGGGAGGCCAAGATAGGTAGAAGGGAGTGAAGCCGCCAGACAACCCAAGATTTGAAGCACCTTATTTTTTAACTCCATGGGGTATTGAAGAAGAACATCTAGCTCTTTTGATAGTTAATACACTGGCCAGAAGCCTAGGCATAACTTTCCAAGATTTGTTTCCACTGTCTGGCCCCAATCACTAAAGAATACCCAAAGAGGAAGGTGTCATCCACAAACTGTTCTAACACCACCTAAGGAAGGGTAGAAGCAGGTTTGACACCTTTTATTCTTCCTGTAGCACACAACATACATAGATTCCTGCTAAGCACATCAGCCACCATAATAAAGAGGTATGGGGAGAGAGGGTCTCCCTGTCTAAGACCCTTCTCAGGTTTGAAAAAGCCACTAGGGCTGCCATTGACAAGAATAGAGAAGCTAACAGTTTGAGAACATTCTTGTATAATTTGAACAAATTTCTCATTAAAGCCCATTTTAGCAAGAATTTTAAGCAGAAATGACTAGTTAACTTTGTCATAAACTTTAGAGATATCCAGCTTAAAGGCCATACCCGGGACCTTGCTTCTGTCCATAGAGTGGATGATTTCATGGGTGGCTATGGCCACGTCCAGAATCTGTCTACCCGACACAATCTTTCTGAGTAGTGCAGATGATCTTGTCCAGAAGAGGCTTGATTCTGCCAACTAGGATCTTGGTAAGGATCTTGTAGAAGGTATTGCATAGGTTGATGGGCTTGAAATCCAACATAGAGGTAGGATTTTCATGCTTGGGGACAAGCACAATGTAGGTTTGATTATGCTGTTTGAGGAGGCACCCAGTCCTAAAGAAGTCTTTGGTAGCATGGGTAACATCAGTCCCTACAATGTCCTAATACTCCTAAAAAAATGCCAGAGGAAATCTATCAGGCCCGGGGGCTTTGTAAGCTCCCATAGCGAAGACTACATTCTTGACCTCCTCCTCAAAGACCCGCTTTGTAAGCATGTCATTATCACTAACAGTTATAGTACTTTGGATGTGGTCCAGGAGTTGGTTTTGGACGTTGTTCGGGCATATAGGACCCTCATTAGAGTAAAGCCCCTTAAAGTACTTAACCGCAACCTGATTGGTTTTATCCTTCTCCTTGACTTCGTTCCCTCCTTCATCCATAATAGTAGTGATGGTATTTCTTCTTTTATGGATGCTAGCAGATCTATGGAAGAAGGTCGTGTTCCTGTCCCCTTTAGCAAGCCACTAGATAATACTACTGTCACTATCCTGATTTTGATATCGAAGCCTGATCATTCTGGTATTTTGATCCTCCTGGTAACTATGTTGGCCAAAAGCCATACTAAAAATCATCTGTTCTAGTATTTTGTATCTATCCTGCAGTATCCAAAATATATTTTACATAATAAAATGTTTTAGATTTTAGAATGTCGGGCTTGTCCTTGATAAGAAATCTCACAACTGATACATTCTCTTTTTAGGTGTTTGTTCATTTCTGTGAAAATGAATACCATTAAAGAGGTTGGCAGATCGAGCATGCATTAGTTATATCTCTGAAAATCAAACACTGGTCAATTTTTCTTGAATGTCAAAGCTATAAATAAATATGATCAGTTAATTTGCTGGTTAAATGGTGCTTTTGTCCACATCACTTTTATGATAGAGGCCTAAAGTTTCAGTGAATTCATTAAACTGGATAATTATTTGTAGTTAATGCCTCTGGATTCGATTGTAGAAAAAATTATGTGCGATCTAATCCAGAAACAACAACAACAATTAAAGTTCATGGATTCTAGAAAACTACCAACATTAACAGATTATTATTTGATAAATAGTAATAAATGCAAGCTGAACAAGGGTGATTCCATGCTGTTTTGCCAATTCAAATATAGATGGATGTATGAGAAAAATTTAGAAAACCATTAGCAGGTTGGCTAGAAAAGAAAACTTCTGTTTAGACCAAAATATGGTGACAATAATCGGAAGGGATTGTAAATGTTTCTAAATGCTTTGACAAATTATGCCATTGTATTTGTCTTCTCACTTGAATGTTTTCCCTAGTCTCTACCTTACCACCTTTCATTACTTTGATGATACAGTGGATGAAATAGTAAAAGGAAGTTTTGGAAAATAATAAATTTCAAATCAATGAAGAAAACTACACTAAACAGGCACGAAGATGGTGATTCTAATTTCAAATTAGTATCCATGCGCATTTCTATTTTCTTGCCTTTCATTTTTAATTTTTCCTCCTTACCAATCTTCAATTTTCTATGTTGTACAATTCTACAAAATCTTACATCAATTAATTAGCAAGTAAATATAAAATGGACCTAGCATCAAAACCGGATATTAGCAGCATACTTTAACTAAAAGTGGATTTTTAACTAGATCAAGCTAGCCTCCATTGTGCATTCTTGTTTCTTGTCATGGATACCTATACAAAACTCTTTAATTAATTCAAAAGTCCCTATTACTTTTGTATTGGTTGCAAACTTATAGTGAAACTTACCATAATACTAAATGTTTAAACCAGTACAATATATTACTTCATCATATCATTGTATCAAAAAACATAATATGAAGGATAGATGTTTTGATTAATGAAGTGCAGATCAATACATAAAATAGACTTGAAAGAGGTCAAAAGGTTCACTAGTTACAAAAGCATTGGTAACTCATGCAGAAGAAATATTTCAAAACCATCAGATGATTGAAGTCGAACCAAGAACTATGGTCCTATACCAGCACCAAAGGAAACGCAATCCTAAATATTTCACCTTCATTTATCTGGGGTTGCAAGTTGCAACTACTCTTGGCTTTGGCATCAAGAGTTCCCTGTCATCCATAGTGCATCATTGTCCTAGACCAGTCTCCTTGTCATCAAACCCCTTTAGCAATCTAAGAAATGTCCAACTAGCCTGTTGCTTATACAAAATGTTGACTAATGCACTCTTTTTACACAAATTTCCTTCTACCATTCTATGCTTATGGATTACTTGATCACTTATAAACTTGGTCTATAGGAGGTGTTAGGTTAAATAAATTATCAATTTTTCTCGTCTGCCTCTATTGAGATGTCATGTAAATGGAATCTTTAGATTGGTAGAAAAGACTATCGAGAAATAGATCCGTGTTAGTCTCACATTAAAATGGCAGAGAAAATTTACCATGGAAGAGGTGGATGACAAGAAGTAACAATAACAAACTTCACAATTTGTGTAACACATTGACACACTGACAAGTCTTGAAATTCAGACCCCTTGTATTCAACATATTCCACACTATTGTATTACCCTTCTAGAACAAGCAATACGGACATGGTAATTTTGGTTTCTCCTCATTGTTCCATTACAAAGTCATTAATGCTCTCAAAAAATCATATATTAGTAGGCATTATATTTCTTATTTGACATGTCTTCAAAATTTTATCATCTAGAAATGATTTTTTTTTCTAGCTTAAATGCGGATATGATATCGTAATAGAGTTATTTTTAATACAATATCTATTTGAGCATTGTTACACTCATTTGTTTTTTAGAGTTTTGTGGGGGAGATCAATGGTTGTGCTAAATGTGCCAGACTATGAGTGTGGTGAAGGGGCTTGCATTTTGAAAATGTCTCACACGAAGAAGAACCCTGAGCGACAATTTTGGAGTTGTCCACTTAGCAAGAAGGTTGGTAGTGGTAATGTATTTTATGTGGGCTGTATACTATTCATTAGAGTATGAATTAATGTTGAGTTGATATTGCAAGGCGACAATGGATGCAGCTACTTTAGGTGGGCAGATGATGTGTCAGCTGCATATGTCTGCCCATTTGCATCTGTTGTCGATGAAGCTCATCAGTATAGCTTGTGCTCTCGAGAGGCGGCTATGGCTGAGATTATCTCAATGGCGAAGGCTGAAATAATTTTTTTATGACGGCTATTGAGCATTTTAATTGCATTTATTTGTATTTTAATTGCGTTTGTTTGTTGGGAACATATGACAAGATGAACTTTGAATGTAGCCCAAATAATTTGAGACAAAATATGGACATGTAACTGGTTTACGATGTAATATAATATATGAGGTGACTTGTTTATAATGTTGTCATCTCAATTTTTTATATATGTGGTAACTTTTTAATAATGTTGTCATGCCAATTTTCTAGTTTTTACTTCGATATGACTTTGGATAGAAAAATATAAAAAATTAATAAAACGAGCAACAAAATTGATAAAAGTTGAAAAATTAAAATTTGTAAGAAAATAATTTTTTTTTATAATCTTAATTTTTTAAAGTTAATAATACATATTTTAATTTTAAAATATATAAGTTAGAAATACATATACATTTTAATTATAAAAACCAGCAACAAAAATGATAAGTTTAAAAAAGAAAAAAGAAAAATAATCCTTATTCCAATTCCACATTATGGGATCCAAACGCAGAATAAATTAATTCCCAGTCATCTTCTAGGTGCACCAAACAGGCCCAAACCTTATTCCAGCTTTCATTTTGAGCATTAATTAATTCTAAAATAGGTCCTTATTCCAGAATAAGCCTATTCTGAACCTTATTCCAAATTTCATTTTGAGCATTAATTGTAGGGGAGGATGGATTGGATCCACTCCTCAAACCAAAAATAAAAACACAGATTTGTTAATAAATACATAGAAATTATAAATGTGCTGCTGCAGATAAATCCATTCTTATTGCTTGCTTGAAACACAATTACAAAATGCCTTTTTATAGAAGGCTTAGAAGTTACATAGAAAACTCTAGAATATTTTCTCATACCGGACATTCATTTTTAGAACATTCTAAATATAATATTAGAAACTTTACCTAATCCCTAATCTAGCTGGAGGCCTCTAGAATAATCTAATTCACTTAATATTTTGGACTTTGCATTTGAGAAATTTCTGGAAACCCTTCTAGAAGGTGTAAATTTTCAGAAACTACTAAATAATTACTATTCTGGAAAATTTCATCTTAACCCGCAAAGTTGTTGGTAGAAATTACTAGAATCTTCTAACACTCCCCCCTAATTTCTACCACTAATTACATCAAAATCTATAATTATACATCAAGATCTTATTCCTTGAATTTTGTCCACGAATGCTGCGGCATTCAAATTCTTTTTTCTCTTCCCTCTTGTCTTCTCTTACTATCAACATCCTTTCATTTTCCTGATGCCAATGCCTTTCTTTTGCCTTATTCCAAAATGTCATTTTTCATATCTATTGATGCCTTTGTCTTTGTCCAACTGCTGCGACAGTTCTTCAAAACCTGGATCTGGAACTTCCTGAAATCTTTCCATCTATAGATGTCTTGCCATAAATATTTTTTATGTCTTTACTTTTTCTATAATTTCCATTTCCATTAGCTTTCACATGTGAATTTTTATACTTGAACAAATTCTTGATCATACCTGTAATTTTTTTGCCAACTTGATCCGTAGCTCCATACACAATCCATTTTCATGTAACCTTTCATAGAAGCATTCTTTGATACTTTATTCCAACATGTCTTTTCACAATGACTCTTCAAACCGCAAATACTGCAAGGATGTAGATCCCAACATCTATCCTCTGTATGCCCTTTCCTATTACAATGTGAACACTGCATAGACTTCATTCCTTTAGTTGATTCACTTGTACTTGTATGCATATTTCCATTGTCTGTAGCATATCCAAGACCTTCATATTTTGGCCTAATTTTAGGCTCAATTATATTCCTCATTCCTTGCTCATTCTTTCCTAGTCCTTTACCCTTGTATCCCATTCTTTTCATAATCTTCAAACCAATGTTGCCATCAAAACAACTAGTGTCTTTTTCATTATCATTACAACTTATATTTTCATCATCACACTCTTTTTTACAAATAACTTTAGCAAAATCACACTTCTCAATTGACAAATTCAAATCCTCTGTACTACATGAAACATCATGCACTAATTTATTTTCCTTTAAACATTCATTCTCTTCTGTTAGTTTTGTGATTTCCTTCTTGTATGTATTATTCTCTTCTTCTAGCTTCTTCATTTTTTCCTCTAAATCGTCATTTATTTTCTTAGTATCATCAAACAACTTTAACTTTTTTTCTAGCTCTTCATTTTTCTTTTCAGCTTTGTCTAATTCGTCATAAAAAACACAAATTCTTTCTTGAAGTTTACATTTTTCTGCTAACCCCTCTCTTATGTGCGTAGCCATTTCTTTTCTTAATTTTGCCAATTCCTCCTCCAAAAGACCTTTTTCACATATTAAATTTATATTTTCTCTATTCACCTTTATTAATTCTTCTTCTAAATTATTTGATTTTTCTTTCTTAACTCTACCAGCTTTTCCCATTAGAATTAAATGATTTAACTCTTTGTAATAAATAAGGCACTTTCCTTCTCAAAATTTTCTGAATTCAAATCTTCATGACCACTTCTTGACGACAACAACCTTCATATCTAGATAGATAAATTTTCTTACAAACACTTATTTCTCCTGGCATATATGCTTTACCCAACACATAAAATGTTTATGCCACACAAATAACAGACCATTGAAAAATAAAATCTTTTAGTAAATAACAACTTCACCAAACACTACAAGTTCTTTACTTCATTTCACATGTAAGCATGTTAAACAATTTACACCCTTATTTCTTCACATAGCAGCCCCATCACGCAACACACATTTCTTCACACAGCTCCTCTATAACAGAGATAACAAAGAGAACTTACATTGATCTTATTGTCTTTAATGGGCAATCAAACATCTTCTTGCATTGGCAGTTTTCCCGTGCGCAGCCAAGTTTGGTATCTCCTTCCAATCAGCAAAATGTATCCCTGGCACCTTGCTCTCTTTTCATCTTTACAAACATCTTCGTTCGCAGCACTCCATTTATAGATTCCTCTACCTCTCCAGACTCTCCAAGGTCTTTTACCGTTGGCTCTGATACCAATTTTGTAGGGGAGGATGGATTGGATCCACTCCTCAAACCAAAAATAAAAACACAGATTTGTTAATAAATACACAGAAATTATAAATGTGCTGCTGCAGATAAATCCATTCTTATTGCTTGCTTGAAACACAATTACAAAATGCCTTTTTATAGAAGGCTTAGAAGTTACATAGAAAACTCTAGAATATTTTCTCATACCGGACATTCATTTCTAGAACATTCTAAATATAATATTAGAAACTTTACCTAATCCCTAATCCAGCTGGAGGCCTCTAGAATAATCTAATTCACTTAATATTTTGGACTTTGCATTTGAGAAATTTCTGGAAACCCTTCTAGAAGGTGTAAATTTCCAGAAACTACTAAATAATTACTATTCTGGAAAATTTCATCTTAACCCGCAAAGTTGTTAGTAGAAATTACTAGAATCTTCTAACATTAATTAATTCCACAATAGGTCCTTATTTTAGAATAGGCCTATTCTGAATAAGTTAATTCCATGCACCAAACGAACCCTAAAAATTGCTTTCATAACTTTAGCATGTTTTTGGAGAATGTCGTAAAAGTGAAAGGTTAGAGAGGACGCTTTTTTAAAGCCCATTTAGTGTGGAAGAGCGTATTTCACAATATTTGTCCTTTGATTGATAACTATTTTTTGTAGTGGAGAATCTATAAATGTAATAGTCACAATTATCCTCATCCCTGGCGACACAATTTGGCCCATCCCTGATGTTAAATGTAACCCCATAATTGGCATATTTTTGTTTAGTGGGAAGCACAAAGCATCTTTGTGTAGAAAATATTATTATCAATGATGTGAGTGAGAAGGAGAAAAAATCCCAATTTTGATGCATCCCTCTACAATAGAAAATTGTATTTTAATTCAGAATATCTCTATATAAGGAGCATGGTTTTTCCTCAATTATCAAGGGAAAGTGTTCAATAATTACACTTTGTTGCTTCTTGACAAACACAGCTATCAATATTTTGCCTCTGATATTTTCTAGAGCTTTAGTCACTTGAATTGGAAGAGGAAGCTCTGGTACTAATTTGGCTGTCTGGTACGCATGCAATTTTGTATGTACAATTGACAACGTAAACGATGGAAATAGGCATCGACAATCTGGCACAGTGCATAGCTGCACATTTATTAAATCCGTCGATTAAAACTCCAATCACTGTGGGTATCGCTGGTGAATGTGGATCTGGTGATGCAGTAGCAGTCTCATGCTTAAGGTAAGCAACAGCTATTATCACTATTGTATTTAGGTATCTGATATTTTTAGCTGATTAACTTTAATGTTAAAAGTGATTATATTTATGTATTATTTGAAAAACAAAAATAATGTTTGACATTTGGATTTGTTAATGTTTCAAGCTATAAACTTTAATTACATATGTTATTAAATTAGATGTCATGGGTTATGATTCAGTTCATGTATTTAGTTATTTTTCAAACTGTATTATTTACTGAAGATCTATTTTAGAATTCTAAATCTTTTTCCCAATTAAATATGAATTACCAGCAAGTAGGAAAACTAAACTTCAAGCTTTTGCATTTGGCCGTAATATTTTATGATTGCTTACATGTGATTATTTAATCCATTATTTGAAGAAAATGAATTTAATTCTAAGAAAAACGTTCAAAAGTACACTAGGAAATCTATCTATCAATCCTGTACCTGAGATTGATATATTCATATATTTCAATAATTTTGAGTTATATGCATTAAATATGCCTATGCTACTTAGTTTATATTATACATTAATGATTGACTCATAAGAGGTGATCTAGCATCTTTCTACTCTTTCTACTCTGTTATTTAATATTTGTTAGAAAAAAAATGTATAATTGTACTTATTTTTTTATTATATATAATTAGCACTTGCATCAACAAGGTGCAATGGTTAAGCCGATAATAAGATGATTTTTCTTTATAAACAAGATTGCTCTTCATTGGCCTCTTCCATTCACCACAACCAGTACCTATTCACACTTGGAATTGGAAATCTTTGGTACTTCCCACTCCCTCTTCTTCATCATCCTAATCATCAGGGTAATCATCCCGCCAACCTTCAGGCTTTTCAGCTTGAAGATCTTCAATTTTCATTGGAGCCTCCTCATCCCATTCTTCTGACTTGGTTGCATCAAGAAGATTAGGAATAGTTTTAGGTGGGATGAGGGAAGGCTTAAAATCATCGGACAAAAGATTTTCCTTTTTCTTCTCAACTCCATCTACCAAAATCCTCACTTCATTATCAGGTTTGATAACATTTAGATGTATAAACATGAGTCAACTTATCAGATGGAACAAACAGAGGGTACTTAAGATGGTGCTCAACATACTCCCCATACTTAGGATTCTTAAAACTTGTAAATGAAATACGGTATAAGGGGGTTTTGTTACACTTTAACAATGAAATACTTTTCCAAATGTGTTACGAAATGTGGGAGTTTAGGGCAGGGCATGTAAAAAGAATTCAACTGAATTCTTCAAAGATTTGCCATCTTGCGGGCTGCAAATGACTGGGAAATGCGCACAGTATAGATTTGTTTAAAATGCTGGAAGCTTCTAAGTAAATGCCACTGGTAGGTATCGATTCAGATTCGACAACATCCCACTCACGTTTCACAAGCTACCTGGGCATCGGATCTAATTATTCTACGCTAATCGTGACACCCAGATAAATTTTCTTACTTTAGCTTCAATTCTCAACTCAAATTTCTTCCATTCCACGAAAAAATGCCCACAACACTACTTTTTCCATCTGCTTTCTAATAATTGCAATGTGATTTGTCTACCAGCATTAAGTAATATAATCGAACTTATATATTCTTGGGCTTGTTCTGTTCTGTTTATCTTAGCTCTTGCATGAGTACCCATCATTGTAATATATTCACCCTGTCTTCATCAGTCCTCTTCAGAAGACACAGGAGAAAGTGAAGTGAAAAAGAGACTTTTGATAAGCAAACATAGGAGGGAGAATTGAATATGTTAAAGTTTTTGAAAACGTTAATTGATTTTGTTTAATTTTTTTTACAATTTTTTTTACCAAAAGTCTAATGTGTAATTTGGACTAAATAATTAATATTAAAATAAATTATAAATAGAACTATTTTACAATTTAAATTAATTACAATTGATATTTTATAATTATTTATAATTAAATAATTACTTTACATATAAATTAAAATTAAAAGTAAACTTAGTTATAAATTATTATAATTAAAAATTCACTTTACATATAAATCAAAATTAAAATTAAATTTATTTATAAAACTAAAGGCAAGTACTTGGCCACTACATGGCACTTGTTAAGAGTTATTTTATTTTTTAAAAATAATTCATTAAATAATTAAAAACTAAAAAATTATGTTCTAAATTTTTTTAGTCATAAATAAAAAAATACTACAAATTTTATTTGAAGTGATATTTTATTTTTTAATATTATTTTTAATTAAATTATCAAATAGATGTTCATAAGAAAATATATAAAAAATAGACATAAAAACTATCTAATTTAATATTTAATTAAATAATCATTTTTTTTTTTAATTGAAGAAATAAGACATGCTATATTTTTTTCATTAAATATTAATAATTCAACAATTTTATTTAGATCATAGTTTTAAAAAAATGGGTGATAGCCACATCATTTTAAACACCCCTTACTATCATTTATTTTTGAGAAATATTTAAAGAGAAATTAAATTTAAACATATATTAATTACATCTATCTTAAATAAACTATTTAATAATAAACTAGGTATCGTAATGGTATTTATGATAGCTAGATATTTGAAGAAAATATATAAAAAAGAGAAAGAAGAAGATAGATATTTAATAGGAATTATGAGATAAATAATATTCATTATCTTTATTTATACAAGTTGTATATTATATTTTCATTTAAACATTTATTTTCTTTCTTTTCTTTAATTTTTTCTTACCTTTTTGTTCCAACTTTTTTACTTCAATTTCTTTGAAAGTGTTAAAAGTACAATTTAAATCACGATCATTTTCAAGATGATGGTTTCCTAAATGATCTATAGTGAATCTAAAAGAACTCTCTAACAACTTAATCAAACCTACAAAACTTGCCTTAGAAAATAATACATGTTAAACTTTCTTAAGAAATGTTGACAATTAACTAATCCTTAATATTTACACTTATTCATAATATATATTACTCATTTACAATTTATTTTAAGAAAGCATAGATATGTTTAGGGACATCTATTTAAAATGTTTTGATTATATTAGCCTTTTAAAACAAGATCATTTTTCTTAGATCTTATAGAAACATGCATTTGAGATATCTACATTAGTTAATTACAACCATTCTAAACAATCAAAGAAAAATTAATCTTGTGAATATTTTAAATAAGTGTAAATATTTAAAAATTTAAGAAAAAACCTTAAATTTAATAAATGACTGTTCTAATGATATAATAATTTAAAAATATATATATATATATATTTTTGTTGATGTAAATTTTAGAAATAAGTATGACTTAAAAATGTGAAAAATCTCAATCTTGAACTATTTTATATTCTTAAAAGTTATTGTATTACTTAGAAGTTGAAAAAGTTGAGATTTTTATTAAAACTATAGCCTTTTAGCTAATGTAATTTACTTCTCGACGTTAATATTTACTTTTTGAAACAATTACATCAATTTTAAAATAAACTCTTCCTGTGTCTTTAAAGGAGTTGATTATATACATGTTTTAAATTGCACTGGACAATCTGTGCTTCTTCTAGATAGAACAAAATCTCTACCTGACAGCTATTCAAGCAGCGTATCTGGAAAAATTCAAAGGAAAAGAAGATACAGAACTCAGTGTAAAGGGTAAAAGAATCAAGCCAGAGATTGAAAATGTACTGGCCCGACCAAAAAAACAAGGCTCGCGGCAGAAAGATAATGAAGCAGTTGAAAAAACTGAAGCAGTTGACAAATATTTGGCATGCATGGAGCTTAACCAACTGGTAAGAGATCTGCACAAAAAGCTTCTACATGAATGATTCTTTGAAAATTACAAATAAAAAGGCTCTGAAACAAATGTTTCTCCATTGCGTTGTGAGCTCTCCAGGTGAAACATCCAGAACCGGAGAAATCATCGGTAGTTCCTCGGCAAATATCTGTAAATTTAAATGCTCGAGAAAAACTTTTACATGAATGATTCTTTGAAAAACAGGGAAGTATGCAAATATTGAGGTTCTAAAATGTATCTCTTCTCATTGTGAGCTATCCAGGTGAAAGATCCAGAACATGAGAGCAAGGAGAAATCATCGGTAAATCCTAGGGTTTTTACAATAAATTTCAGTTCTTGAGACCTGTATAATTTTTTATTTTTTCTAAATGAATGATCTTTTTAGGGCATGGTCTAAGCTCTCTACAAAACGTATCAAAGATAAAAGAAATATCAAATTTTTATTATTTTTCGATTCATCAAAATATAGTGATTTTTTTTATTTTTTTATGAAGATTATGAAAAAGAACAGATGCTAAAAATTTTGCCTATTGTATTTTCTGATTTCTGAAATTTAGTCAATAATACATTTTGTAGGAAGCAAAGGAACGTCTTTTTAATATGTAGAAATTTTTTTTTTGTAAATACTTAGATTCTGAAATCTATCTCTAGTAATTGTGAGCTCTCCAGGTGAGAGGTCAACGGAATGAGAAAAAGGAAATTCCAAGGGTTTTAATTCTAAAATTCAGTGCTGAAGATTACACGGGAACGCACGAAGCTTGCGATGGTCTGGTAGTTGACATAACAACAGCAATCGAGTTTTCTATGACTCGCGCTCAGCGGTGGAGCACTGTCTAGAGACATAACAAACAAGGCTTTTTTAAATTAGTTGATTTGGGTATTTTTGCTCTAGTATTCGCGGTGATCTATGTAGCATGGATGTTTGTAGAGCGCTTTCGTGCAACACAGCTAAAATATGGAACAATTCCTGCATCTGTACTTGCAGCTGTTGTGATTGTAGGCAAGCAATTATTTTCTGCACGTAACTGGAAGCAGGCGAGCCAATTTGTGGGTGATCTATTCAAGTCCGACAAGTCAGATCAGTATGGCCAACAACAGACGGTTATTCAAAAGATCAAACTTTTGAAGAAGGAAATTGGGAAAACACCCTGCAGTGTTCTTTCTTTCATTGCAGGTGAAAAATTTGGGAGGTGGTGGGGTTTGCTGGAGGAGAAGATCGAGAAGACTGGTGTTCCCAAATATGGATCAGCTCCAGAGAAGAAGCTCCGCATAATAGTCTTTATGGATGGCCTTGACCGTTATGAAGACTCTGTTATAGTGCAGGTATGGTTTTATACTAATTGCGCAAATAAAGTGCAAATGTTTCTAAAATTGATTGTGTGCGAGTTTTCCTTGCAAGAGAAACTAATTGTCATTTTAACATTTACATTTAGCTATATACTCTGTAATAAAAATAAAATATGTTTCATTATTGGCATAATTATACAGGTTTTGCGGTCCTTAAACACGGTACTTCAAACTTGTGAAATCAACTTTGTTTTAGCACTGGACAAAAATATCATTCGAAAAGCATTCAAAACTACTTCACAGAAAGAGAAAGAGGAAGATGCCGATCACTTTATTAGCCAAATTATCGAGCTCACAGTCACGTTACATCCAGTTTCTCAAGCCCGGCCTTCTGATAGTTTTAGAGCCACCTCTGATCAAATGCAAGGTATGTATGTTTGGGAATTAGCTATACTTAAATAGCGTCAATATAAAGTTAATTAGTTAAATTAAAAAAATTAGAAATGGTTAAAAAAAAGAAGTTAATGTGGAATTAAAATCTTTTCTGTTGGGATAATTTTAGCAGCTGTGTGAGTTTGTACGATTTATTTCTACAGGATTTATTCATGAAATTTTTTTTATATCAAATTACTTTCTTTTTCTTTTCTATAGGATTTATTCATAAAAACAAATTTATATCAAATTACTTACTTTTAAAAGATCAAATAATAATCATTTTTATTCTTGTGATGCTATATAGGCAATAACGAAAAGGATATCGAGAATCAGCAAAATCATCCATCACTAGTCAAGGAACCAGTATTGAAACCTGTAACACAGGTCCAAAATATGTCGGAGATGATGACGAATGATTACTATGAAGAAGACAAAATATTTGAAAATTTGAAGCGCTTTTCCAGAGAGATCTCTGGGATTCATCAGGATTATATAAAATACCATATGTTTGCAAGAAATGTGATAAGCCAAATCATTGGGGATGGCAATTTAGATTTTGAGAACTGGTATAAGGAATTAGTTGCTTGGATCTTTATATGCTCTCAGTGGAGGTCAGAAATGAACATTCTTATTCAGGTACTCTGTTCTATCTTTTCTTAAAACAGTCTCCACTCTTAAATTTATAATTGTTTTTTTATTATTTATAACTAATGTAAGTGAAAAAGAGAACTAAATTTGTGATTGTTATTGTTAAGGATTGGCATGCCTACGTTGAAGTCAAGGGCCAAAATGGAGAACCTTCCCTCAAGGAAATTGTTGCTAATTATATAAAAGAGAAAGCAGATATCAAAGGAAAGAATAAGAATGCAGTTGATTCCAAAGAAAATGGGATGAAAGAAGTTGATTCAAAGGAGGCATATAAGAAAGAGAATGTGGATAAATTGAACGGTGATATTCCAAGATGGAAAAGCCTACAAAAAGCCTTGGAAGTTTAAGATGTATTAATGAACGATCTATTCACTATTTTCAGCATTTTAGGTTCCACTGTGATGCAGGATATCTTAACCGCCCTAGTAAAGATTCATTTAATTAGGTACCCTAAAAGTCTTTAAATCCCAAATACTCATTAATATAATAATTTTGTTATAATAAGTATGACGTGAAGCAAGTAAGTTGGTGTAGCATTGTATATGTAGACTGTGGGCTTTCTTAATGGCGCCCATCATTGACTGCCAATTTTATGTATCAGGGGTTTTGGGGTGTTTGGGAATTAAATCTTGTTCTGAAGCTTTGGGAGGGTAGTGTTTTAGGGTATACTTTCAAATTTGCATTGGAATTTTGAGAAAGGAATGGAGGTTTTCTTTGCTAGTTCTTTTCTTTAGGAACTCTTGAACCAACTTTTATTATTAATATATATCATTGCCTTGCCATATTTTTATCTTCAAATAAAAAAAATCATGACATGAATTTTGCCATGTATTTCATATTATTATTGTAACTTGTCTATTCATTTATAAAATGTACTTAAGAATATTATCGATTAAGTTAGAGGTATAAATTTAAAGAGTGTAATTGAAAAAGTGATTTGGTTGGTTTGCTCACTTTATTATGTATATATTTTTCTTGAAGCTGTATAATATTGAATGTCACAAACTTGAGCAAGATTTTCAAAGTTCAAGCATTAAACTTGATTTTCAAACTTCACGAGTATACTATTTATTATATTATATGAAAGTATTTTATTTTTTCAACATTTTATGACTATACCATTCATTATATTATATGAAAGTATTTTATTACTATAAGGAAATATTATATTACTCTTAAAATATAAGATTACTTAGTTTGTCAAGAAAAAATATTTTATTTTTTTGAAAATGATTTAAGAAGAGCAATTAATTTATGTTGAAATATATAATTATTTAAAATTATGTATTAATAATTAGGAAAAAGACAAATCAAAAAATTTGTGTACTTAATTCAACAAAGTAAAATTGAAGAAAAATAATAAATGTACTAGAAGTGGGGTAAAAATTTATTCAATCAAAGAAGGAGATATAAAACAAGAAATGCCACATGCCTAATAGAGAAAAAAACATTGCTCACCCTCGTCAGTTTCCACTATATTCCAACCTTGCACATGATGAGAAGTCTATTTGGCCAAACAATCTGCAAAGTTAACTCTCTTGCTAATTGTCTATTGGATTACAGAGAGGGAGGTGAATCAGTAATCCTTGATCACAAATACCTTCCATCTTTGATTAACTCGGTAGAATCTTGATAAAATAATAATAAACTATAACAATTATTAGATTATTCGCACAAATCATTCACAACATGCAACACCAATTTATTTAAAGTAAAAACCCAACTTTGGTAAAAATCACTATGGGAATTGTCACCCACTAAGAAAATATTTTTTTGAAGTACATCCAATTAAGAGCCAATCTAGTTAAAGATTAAAAAGTACATTATTAGGTGTGACCCAGTTAAGGAATTTACCTCAGATCTGTTACGATCTTCACCCTATTAGGAGTGACCTTGTTAGAGGGCTTTAAAAACTCTTTAGAATGTCACATTTCTTTGTTAGAAAGTAAAGTCCACCAAGATAACTGAGAGGGGGGGGTGAATCAATTATCAGATAATTATAACTTTTATCAACTTCAACAACATTTAACCATGTAAGCAATATAATTACCAACTATATAAAGATATTCATACACAATGACACAATAACACAAGATATGTTGACTTGGGAACCTCTTTGATGAAGGCTGCTCCCCTTAATACCACAATACATAATAGAAACAGAGAAACAACAACAATTTGCAAGAACAGAAAATGGGCTTCTTATTATCTCCACAAATGTGGAATTACACATTTTCAGAATTACAATATGCAAAGCCACATAGGCATTCCCCTTACAATATTCTATAGGACAAAGCCTCGAATCATTACCCAGATCTACCCAGAACTGTCTCGAACTACCTAAGACAACACTACAGCCTTCCTTATATAGGCAATTTCCACCACCCGAGAAGGTTCCATAAATTTAGCCTAAGGGCCGACCAAACTTATAATTATTTTATTTTTCATTTTATTACATCATAGTTGGCTCAAAATAACTTTTGAAACCTGAACATAAATTTTGAAGAAAAGTTATCTTCTGCCATTTTAGGTGACTCAACTTCCAAAGACCATAAGTCATCGCCAGTTGCTCTGATAGACTATTATAACCCCAATTCAGAAAGGCCACGAAGCGCTCTACAGGCTTGCCTCATGCAAGCGCCCGTTGCTCAAATTTTTGACCTCATCCGGGGCCTCTAAAGGCTTCAAAACTAAGTTCAAAGTTTCTATACCCTGCTGCCAATAACAAAAATCTTCAATATCTCCAAAGCTAGACTTGATCTGTCAATGAAACTTTACTGGCAGGCTGATACGACTGAGATGAACCTCCACATGTGAAATCAGAACATTCTGAGATTGTATGACCAACTTACTAAAAATAGCATGTTTCCATAAATAGCAGCTCTACACAAGATAGTCCTTATTGAATACAAAAATAGAAATATTTTTGGGTGATGCAAGATTGTTCTTACACACCGGATGCTCCTGCATCAGACACCCAAGGTAATTTGAGAAGTGACCCTGTCACGACTCAGGTGTGTAGAGGAAAACCAAGACGGTTAACCTCCTCCCTTGTCAGCCATGATGAATCTTCAACAAGTCATCCTTTCCACTTGACGAGATATTCTTCATATGTCTTGTTCCTTGTGTTTCTGCCAACACGACAATCCAATATGTCTTCAATCTCCTTGGTATCTAAACTGGTTGCTGGAATACTCCATTGTGCCGGTGTAACCTCATCTTCAACACCTCCTTCATGATACTCTGTTAGATCTGAAACATTAAATACTGGTGAAATATTCAACTCATTAGGCAACTCGACCTCATATGCATTTCCCGAATCATGCTTCTTCAATATCTTACATGGCTCAAACTTCTTCATTTTCAGCTTGTTATATGTACCAACTGGAAACCGCTCCTTCTGCAAATGAACCATCACTTCATCCCCAACATGAAATTCCTTATGTCTCCTTTTCTCATCTGCCTTAGCCTTATACTGTGCATTCATTTTGGTAATGTGCTTCCTCACTTTCTCATGGATGTTCTTCAAGTGTTCTACAAAATTCTCAGCTTCACCACAACTTATTTCTCCTTTATCTATCTTTCTCAATTCAAATGCATTTCTTGGACTACTTCCATATACAATCTACAATGATGATTTACTAGTGCTCCTGTTGACAGAATCATTGTATGCAAATTTTGCTTGTGGTAAAATCAAATCCCATCCTGTTCGCTCGTCTCCAACCAAATATCTCAGCAAATTTCCCAAATTTTTATTCACCACCTCTGTCTTTCCATCAGTCTGTAGATGATGTGATGAACTGAACTTCAAATATATCTTCAAATTTTCCACAATGTACGCCAGAAATATCCAACAAACTTAGTGTCCCGATCTGAAACTATGGTCATTGGCAAACCATGTAGTCTCACTACTTCTCTGAAAAATAACTCTGCTACATGAACAACATCATTAGTCTTCTTGCAGCGAATGAAATGTGCCATCTTCAAAAATCTGTCAAGCACCACAAAAATTGAATCATGTCCCCGTTGAGTCTTCGGTAAACCAAGAACAAAGTCTATGCTGATATCTTCCCAAGGCTTCTCTGGTACAGGTAATGGCTGATACAACCCTATATTCTACTTCACTCCCTTGGCCATTTGATATACTCTGCAACTTTGTACAAACTTCTTCACATCTTGCATCAACTGTGGCCAATAATAATTCTCACTAACCAAACCAAAGGTTTTATCATGACCAAAATGTCCAGCCAATCCTCCATTATGCTTCTCCTTGATGAGATTCTCCCTCATAGAACTTCATGGAATGCACAACTGACTCCCTCTGAATAGCATATCATCTTGGATTATGAAATCCAGCCATTTCGTCCTGTCTAGGTAACAGGTTCTATACAAGCTTTCCAAGCTTCTCCAAAATCAGAATCTTCTGAATACAAATTCTTGAGTTCCTTGAACCCAACCACTTCAATCTGCATTTCTATCAACAATAGTTGCCGTCTACTTAGCGCATCTGCAACCCTGTTAGACTTTCCACTTCTGTGCTTCAAAATAAATGTATAACTCTGCAAAAACTCAACCCATTTCAAATGCGTTTGATTCAACTTTCCTTGACTATTCAAATATTGCAAAGCTTGATGATCAGTATAAAAAATAAACTCCTTAGGAAGCAAATAATGTCTCCACTTCTTTAATTCCTGAACTATAGCATAAAATTCCTGATCATAAACATAATACTTTCTCCTGGCATCATTTAACTTCTCACTGAAATAAGCAAGAGGTTTACCTTCTTGACTCATAACAGCTCCTATTGCAATACCACTAGCATCACAATCTATTTGAAACAGCTTATTAAAATCTAGAAGTGTTAAAATAGGTTGTTCTGTAACTTTTTGTTTCAATAATTGAAAACTCTTTTCTGCCCCATTAGTCCACTTAAACTCTTTTCTATCCACTCTCATTGTTTCAGTCAAGGGTCCACAAATACTGCTAAAATTTCTGATAAATTTTTTGTAAAAGCTAGTTAGACCATGAAAAGATCTTACCTCAGTAGCACTCCTTGGAGTAGGCCATTCAAGGATACCCTGTACCTTCTTTGGGTCCATTTTTAGACCTTTTGTTGAAATTACAAATCTCAAATACACTAACTCTTTCTTCACAAAATTGCACTTTTTCAAATTAATCAGCAATTTCTCTTCTCTCAGCTTCTCAAATACAATACAAATATGCATCATATGCTCCTCCAATGTCTTACTAAAGATCAAAATATCATCTAGGTAAACAATGACAAACTTACCCAAAATTTTTTTCAGAACTTCATTCATGAGCTGCATGAAAGTGCTCGATGCATTGGTTAGCCCAAAAGGCATGACTAACCACTCATATAGTCTTTCCTTTGTCTTAAAAGTAGTCTTCCATTCATCTCCTTCTCTGATCCGAATCTGGTGATATCCACTCTTCAGATCTATCTTTGAGAAATACATAGCTCCACTCAAATAGTCCATAATATCATCCATTCGTGGCAATGGAAACTTGTACTTGATTGTGATCTTGTTTATTGCTCTAAAATTTGTACACATCCTCCACTCTCCATTCTTCTTTGGTGCTAATACGACTAGTACAGTACAAGGACTCAAACTCTCATAGATCAACCCTTTTTGTAACAACACATGTACTTGTCTATTCAACTCCTCACTTTCTGCAAGTGTCATTCTATGTGCTATCTTATTTAGAAAAATTGCTCTTGAGATCAAGTCCATTTGATGATTGATCTTCCTGACTGGTGGTAATCTATCACACACATTATCGGATACAATATCTTGAAACTCATTCAACAAATTTGCAACTTCTACAGGAACATCTTCTACTTCCTCTTTACCACCTTTTGAGATTAAAGAATAACATACATGCTCATGCCCCATACCATCTACGAAATTTTTTCCATCAACAAAAGTTATTCTTGCACTACCACATACGTTTTCTTCTGTGTCATTCAATGGTTTTAGCTTCTGTCACACTCCATCCTTTGTTAGGGAATAGGTATTCACACGGCCATCATGTACAACACATCTGTCAAACTGTCATGGTCTACCCAACAACATATGACATACATCCATAGATATGATATCACACAGTACCTCATCATGGTATCCACCAATCTTGAACTTCACTAGGCATTGTTCATTGACAATGAAGTTGTGGTCATCCTATACCCAGGCAATCCAATATGGATGTGGGTGTTTCTGTCTCTTGAGCTTCAACTTTGTCACCATCACTTTTGACACCAAATTATTAGTGCTTCCACTATCAATAATCACATCACAACACTTACCCTCACACTTGCACCTGGTGCGAAACAGACTCTTCTTTTGTTTAGGTTCATTCTCACCACTCAACAGGACTCTTCTGTTAATCAGTGTTTCTCTTTTTTTAGCATGTTCAAAATTTGATGATCTGACATCTTCATCTACATATCCAACTCTGGCCTGGTATTCATTTCTCCTATCTATTCTGCCTTGGTGCTAAGGGCATTCAAATGCCCTATGACTTTCTTCTCCACAGTGAAAACATGTTCCACGGAAGCCTCCTCTTCCAGATCCTTGTCCTCTTCCTCTTCCTCTCTGCTCTCTATTACTTTGATCCTGGAAGCGAATGAAATTATTTCCTCTCTGATTTTGGCTGCTACTGGCCTTATCTTTATTTTTCGGATCTTCATTTCGGCCACCATATGACCATCCACCAGATCTTCCACAGCGACCTCTTCTATTTTGTCTACTCTCAAACTTCTTGTTCAGCTTTTCCTCTACTTTTAGTGCAAACTAGTATGCCTGTTCAATACTTTTCATTCGAACCAGATTTAGCTCCTCCTGAATGCTTGGCCTCAACCTATTAAGGTAACGGGCAACTTTCTCCTTATTAGATTTTGCATGGCCTATTCTGATGAGGATTCGATAGAACTCCTCTGTATACTCCTGAACAGATCATCCCGCTTGCTTCAAACTTTGCATTTTCTTCAGTAGGTCAAGCTCATAATGAACAGGGATGAACTATCACTTCAATCTATCCACCATCGTATCCCATCTTATGATTTTATTTTTCCCTCTTCTATTTCACTCTAATTGAATCTCTTGCCACCAGATCTTCGCATGACCTTTTAGTCTGGCCTTCATAAATTTGACCCTATTAGGATCCTCAATATCTTCATACTCAAAATATTCTTCAGATTTATTGATCCACTCGATCAACTCCTCTAGGTTAAGATTTCTTAAAAATGGAGGAACCTAAATCTTAGGTCTTTTTCCAATCTTGAAAATGCCTTGAAAAAATCTTTCTTCCTCCTGGTTCACAACTTCGACTTCTCCTTCTTGATCTTCTTCTTCAACTTCATCCTTGCTTTCGTCTCTAACACTAAAATTCATTCCTCTGCGAATCTCCTCTTGCAATGCTTGCACTTGTTTCTGGAGTGCTCTAACCTCAGGTGTAACAACACCAGCTCTTCCGCCATGTTCCCTTCGTGGAGGCATTTTTGCAATGCGCGCTAAAACCCTAACCACAGTCCTGGTGCAAACTGCCTCACAGTCGACGATCTATTTACACACTTAAGAACTCCTGCTCTGATACCACTTGATGAAGGGTGCTCCCATTAATACCACAACACATAACAGAAACATAGAAACAACAATAATTTGCAAGAATAGAAAATGGGCTTCTTATTATCTCCACAAATGTGGATTTAAAATTTTTTAGAATTACAATATGCAAAGCCACATGGGCATTCCTGTTACAATATTTTGTAGGAGAAAGCCTCGAATCATTACCCAGGTCTACACAGAACTGTCATGAACTGCTTAAGACAACACTACAGCCTTCCCTATATAGGCAATTTCCACCACCCGAGAAGGTTCCAGAAATTTAGCCCTAAGGGCCGACCAAATTTAGAATTATTTTATTTTTCATTTTATTACATCATAGTTGGCTCAAAATAACTTTTGAAACCGGAACATAAATTTTGAAGAAAAAGTTATTTTCAGCCATTTCAAGTGACTCAACTTCCGAAGACCATAAGTCATCGCCAGTTGCTCCAATTGACTATTATAACCCCAATTAGGAATGGCCACAAAGCACTCTCAAGGCTTGACTCATGTAAGCACCCATCACTCAAATTTTTGACATCATCTGGAGCCTCTAAAGCTTTCAAAATTGAGTTCAAAGTTTTTGTACCTTGTTGCCAATACCGAAAATCTTCAATATCTCCAAAGCTAGACTTGATCTATCAATGAAACTTTATTGGCAGACTGATACGACTAAGATGAACCTCCACATGTGAAATCAAAACATTCTGAGATCCTATGACCAACTTACTAAAAATAGAAAGTTTCCATAAATAGTAGCTCTGCACAAGATAGCCCTTATTGAATACAAAAATAAAAATATTTTTGGGTGATGCAAGATTGCTCTTACACCCAGGATGCTCCTGCATCAAACACCGGGGGTAATTTGAGAAGTGACCCTATCACAACTCAGGTGTGTAGAGGAATACCAAGATGGTTAACCTCCTCCCTTGTCAGCCATGATGAATCTTCAATAGGTCATCCTTTCTACTTGACTAGATATTCTTCATATGTCCTGTTCCTTGTGCTTTTGCCAACATGACTATCCAGTATATCTTCAATCTCCTTAGTATCTAAACTGGTTGCTGGAATACTGCACTGTGCTGCTGTAACCTCATCTTCAACACCTCCTTCATGATACTCTGTCAGATCTGAAACATTAAATACTGGTGAAATATTCAACTCAGTAGGCAACTCAACCTCATATGCATTTCCTGAATCATGCTTATTTAGTATCTTACATGGCCCAAACTTCTTCATTTTCAGCTTGTTATATGTACCAACTAGAAACCACTCCTTCCACAAATGAACCATGACTTCATTTTCATAATGTGCTTCCTCACTTCTGATGGATGCTGTTCAAGTGTTCTATAAAATCTTTAGCTTTAGCACTACTTATTTATCCTTTATCTATTTTTCTCAATTCAGATGCATTTCTTGGACTACTTTCATATACAATCTGGAATGGTGATTTATGAGTACTCCTGTTGACATAATTATTGTATGCAAATTCTATCTGTTGTAAAATCAAATCCCATCCTGTTGGCTTGTCTCCAGCCAAACATCTCAGCAAATTTTCCAAATACTATTCACCACCTCTATCTTTCGATCAGTCTTAGGATGATGCGATGAATTGAACTTTAAATCCGTTTAACTTTTTTCATAATGTACGCTAGAAATAGCCAACAAACTTAGTGTCCCGATCGGAAACTATGGTCTTTGGAAAACCATGTACTCTCACTACTTCTTTGAAAAATAACTTTGCTACATGAACAACATTATTAATCTTCTTGCAGGGAATGAAATGTGCCATCTTTGAAAATCTATCAACCACCACAAAAATTGAATCATGTCCCCGCTGAGTCCTCGGTAAACCAAGAACAATGTCCATGCTAATATCCTCCCAAGGCTTCTTTGGTATAGGTAATAGCTGATACAACCTTGTATTTTGCTTCACTCCTTTTGCCATTTGACATACTCTACAACTTTGTACAAACTTCTTCACATCTTGCTGCAACTGTGGTCAATAATAATTCTCACTAACCAAACCAAGGGTTTTATCACGACCAAAATGTCCAGCCTATCCTCTGCTATGCTTCTCCTTGATGAGATTCTCTCTCATAGAACTTCGTGAAATGCACAACTGACTCCCTCTAAATAACATATCATCTTGTATGATGAAATCCAGCCATTTTATCCTGTCTAGAGTAACAGGTTCTATACAAGCTTTCCAAGTTTCTCCAAAATCAGGATTCTCTGGATACAAATTCTTGAGTTCCTTGAACCCAACCACTTCAATCTAATTTTTTGTCAGCAATAGTTATCATCTGCTAAGTGTATCTACAACCCTGTTAGACTTTTCACTTCTGTGTTTCAAAACAAATATATAACTCTGCAAAAACTCAACCCATTTAAATGCCTTTGATTCAATTTTTCTTGACTATTTAAATATTGCAAAGCTTGATGATCAGTATGCAAACTCCTTAGGAAGTAGATAATATCTCCACTTCTTTAATGTCTGAACTATAACATAAAATTCCTGATCATAAACATAATACTTTCTCTTGGCATCATTTAACTTCTCACTCAAATAAGCAACAAGTTTACCTTCTTAGCTCATAACAGCTCCTATTGCAGTACCACTAGCATCACTATCTACTTGAAACACCTTATTAAAATCTGGAAGTGATAAAATAAGTTGTTCTGTAACTCTTTGTTTCAACAATTGAAAACTCTTTTTTGCCTCATTAGTCCACTTAAACTCTTTTCTATCCCCTCTTATTGTTTCAATCAAGGGTCCACAAATACTGCTAAATTTTTTGATAAACTTTCTATAAAAGCTAGCTAGACCATGAAAAGATCTTACCTCAGTAGCACTCCTTGGAGTAGGCCATTCAAGGATAGCTTGTACATTTTCTGGGTCTATTTTTAGACCTTCTGCTGAAACTACAAATCCCAAATACACTAACTCTTTCTTCACAAAACTGCACTTCTTAAAATTAATCAAAATTTTTTCTTCTCTTAGCTTCTCAAATACCATACGAATATGCATCATATGCTTCTCCAATGTCTTACTAAAGATCAAAATATCATCTAGGTAAATAATGAGAAACTTATCCAGAAATTCTTTCAGAACCTCATTCATGAGCTGTATGAAAGTGCTCGGTACATTGGTTAGCCCAAAAGGCACGACTAACCACTCATATAATCCTTCCTTTGTCTTGAAGGCATTCTTCCATTCATCTCCTTTTGTGATCCGAATCTGGTGATATCCACTCTTCAGATCTATCCTTGAGAAATACACAGCTCCACTCAAATAGTCCATAATATCATCCATTCGTGGCAATGAAAACCTGTACTTGATTGTGATCTTGTTTATTAATTTAAAATCTGTACACATCCTCCACTCTCCATTCTTCTTTGGTGCTAATACTGCTAGTACATCATAGGGACTCAAACTCTCATGGATCAACCCTTTTTGTAGCAACTCATGTATTTGTCTATTCAGCTCCTTACTTTCTGCAGGTGTCATTCTGTGTGCTGCCTTATTTGAAAAACTCGCTCCTAGGATCAAGTCCATTTGATGACTGATCTTTCTGATAGGTGGTAATCCATTAGGCACATTATCAGATATAATATCTTGAAACTCATTCAACAAATCTGCAACTTCTACAGGAACATCTTCTACTTCCTCTTTACCAGCTTTTAGAATTAAAGCAAAACATACATTCTCATGCCCCATACCATCTAGAAAATTTCTTCCATCAACAAAAGTTATTCTTGCACTACCACATACCTTTTCTTCTGTGTCATTTAATGGCTTTAGCTTATGTCACACTCCATCCTTTGTCAGGGAATAGGTATTCACATGGCCATCATGTACAACACATCTATCAAACTACCATGGTCTACCAAACAACATATGACATACATCCATAGATATGATATCACATAGTACCTCATCATGATATCCTCCAATCTTGAAATTCACTAGGTATTGTTCATTGACCATGACCTTGTGGTCATCATGTACCCAGGTAATTCGATATGGATGTGGGTGTTTCTATCTCTTGAGCTTCATCTTTGTCACCATCTCTTCTGACACCAAATTGTTAGTGCTTCCAGTATTAATAATCACATCACAACACTTACGCTCACACTTGCACTTGGTGTGAAAAAGGCTCCTCCTTTGTTCACGTTCATTCTCACCACTCAACAGGACTCTTCTGTTAATTAACGTTTCTCCTCTTTCAACATCTTCAAAATTTAAAGATCTAACATCTTTATCTACATGTGTAACTCTGGCCTGGCCTTCATTTCTCCTGTCTTTTCTGTCTTGGCGCTAAGGACATTCAAATGCCCTATGACCTTCTTCTCAACAGGGTATGTGCAAGATCATGAGGGGCCAAACTATGCCCTTAAGTGGCAATGAAAAATCAGCAAATCAAGGTTAGTCAACTTGACGTGAAAATTTCAACTAGCTATCAACCTAATATCAAAAAGTTGTAAGAATAGAATCTATAAAAAATTGAATATAGTTTCTAAAATACCAAGCCTTTTTTGAGAAAAAGTTAGTATGATTGGTGAAAAGTATAGATTTCAATGTAGCAATATAAAAATTTTAGGAAAAAAATAAGTAGGTGTATGTCTGATCACCTTAATCATAATCAAATGATAATATTTTATTATAAGATTTTATATATAAGTAGTAGAATCATGCTTGGATGTGATACATATTTTTTTATAATTTTATTCTAAAAAAATAATTAATTATGAATTTTTTGCTACAACATTTTTAGAATAAAAAAACTCCCATGTCTAACCACCTTAACTCATTCAAAACTTTACAAAATTCAAATTTTATTTTATTTTCCTTATAGTAGGAAAAGCATAGAATGTGACACATTTTTTAGATTTTAGAAATGTTATACCGTCTTAAAGTTATAGTCATTTTTCAATCAGTATATAAATCAACACTTTAGAGGTAGCTCAATTAGAAAATAACTAATAATTACTTACCAAATTTAAAGTTTGACAGCAATTATATCCATAGAAAGTTGATAATCTCCTTAACATACCTTTTTCATTTTATCAAATTTGGGTGAAAAAAAAATCATCAACTACATTGTCAAAAATTTTAACTAACATCGCCACTTTTTGGCCCCTCATGATCTTGCACATACCCCACAGTGAAAACATGTTCCACAGAAGCCTCCTCTTCCAGATCCTTTTCCTCTTCCTCTTCCTCTCTGCTCTCTATTACTCTGATCCTAGAAGTGATTGGAATTATTTCCTCTCTGATACTGCCTACTACTAGCCTCATCCTTCTTTTTCGGATCTTCATTTCGGCCACCATATGACCATCCACTAGATCTTCCACCATGACCTCTTCCATTTTGTCCACTCTCAAACTTCTTGTTTAGCTTTTCCTCTACTTTTAGAGAAAACTAGTATGCCTCTCCAATACTATTCATTCGAACCAAATTCAGCTCCTCCTAAATGCTTTCCCTCAACCCATTAAGGTAACAAGCAAATTTCTCCTAATCAGCTTCTACATGGCCTATTATGATGAGGATTTGATAGAACTCCTTTGTATACTCCTGAACAGATCCTCCCGCTTGCTTAAAACTTTGCATTTTCTTCAGTAGGTCAAGCTCATAATCAACAAGGATGAACTATCACTTCAATTTATCCACCATTTGATCCCATCTTGTGATTTTATCTTTCCCTCTTCTATTTCGCTCCAATTGAATCTCTTGCCACCAGATCTTCGCATGACCTTTTAGTCTGGCCTTCACAAATTTGACCCTATGAGGATCCTCAATATCTTCATACGCAAAATATTCTTCACATTCATTGATCTAGTCGATCAACTCCTCTAGGTTAAGATTTCTTAAAAATCTAGGAACCTCAATCTTAGGTCTTTTTTCGATCTTGGAAATAACCCGAAAAAGTCTTTCTTCCTCCTGGTTCACAATTTTGACTTCTCCTTCTTGATCTTCTTCTTCAGCTTCATCCTTGCTTTCATCTTTGACATTAAGATTCATTCTTCTGTGAATCTCATCTTGCAATGCTCACACTTGTCTCTAGAGCTCTCTAACCTCAGGTGTTACAACAACTCTTCCACCACGTTCCCTTCCTGAAGACATTTTCGCAATGCGCACTGAAACCCTAACCACGGTCCTGGTGTAAACTACCTCATAGTCAGTGATCTATTTACACACTTAGGAACTCCTGCTCTGATACCACTTGATGAAGGGTGCTCCCCTTAATACCACAACACATAACAGAAATAAAGAAACAACAACAATTTTCAAGAACAGAAAATGGGCTTCTTATTATCTCCACAAATGTGGAATTACAAATTTTTAGAATTACAATATGCAAAGCCATATGGGCATTCCCCTTACAATATTCTATAGGACAAATTCTTGAATCATTACCCAGATCTACTCAGAACTATCCCGAACTGCCTAAGACAACACTACACCCTTCCTTATATAGACAATTTCCACCGCCCGAGAAGGTTCCAGAAATTTAGCCCTAAGGGCCACCCAAATTTAGAATTATTTTATTTTTTATTTTATTACATCATAGTTG
This sequence comes from Chamaecyparis obtusa, assembly GCA_027943335.1. Classification (NCBI taxonomy): domain Eukaryota; kingdom Viridiplantae; phylum Streptophyta; class Pinopsida; order Cupressales; family Cupressaceae; genus Chamaecyparis; species Chamaecyparis obtusa. Next base: position 122,183 of record BSBK01008903.1, on the reverse strand, counting down.
GCTTGAAATAACTTTTGAAACTCGAACATAAATTTTGAAGAAAAGTTATTTTCTGCCATTTCAGCTGACTCAACTTCCGAAGACCATAAGTCATCGCCAGTTGCTCTGATTGACTATTATAACCCCAATTCGGAAAGACCAAAAAGCGCTATACAGGCTTGACTTGTGTAAGCACCCGTCAGTCAAATTTTTGACCTCATCCGGGGCCTCTAAAGCCTTCAAAATTGAGTTCAAAGTTTCTATACCCTGCTGCCAATACCGAAAATATTCAATATCTCCAAAGCTAGCATTGATTTGTCAATGAAACTTTACTAGGAGGCTGATACGATTGAGATGAACCTCCACGTGTGAAATCAAAACATTCTGAGATCGTATGACCAACTTACTAAAAATAGCAAGTTTCCATAAATAGAAGCTCGGCACAAGATAGCCCTTATTGAATACAAAAATAAAAATATTTTTGGGTGATGCAAGATTGCTCTTACACCCAAGATGCTCCTGCATTAGACAGCGGAGGTAATTTGAGAAGTGACCATGTCACGACTCAGGTTTGTAGATGAAAACCAAGATGGTTAACCTCCTCCCTTGTCAGCCATGATGAATCTTCAATAGGTCATCCTTTCCACTTGACCAGATATTCTTCATATGTCTTGTTCCTTGTACTTTTGCCAACATGACTATCCAATATGTCTTCAATCTCCTTGGTATCTGAACTGGCTGTTGGAATACTACACTGTGCTGCTGTAACCTTATCTTCAACACCCCCTTCATGATACTCTGTCAGATCTGAAACATTAAATACTAGTGAAATATTCAGCTTAGTAGGAAACTCGACCTCATATGCATTTATTGAATCATGCTTTTTCAGTATCTTACATGGCCCAAACTTCTTCATTTTCAGCTTGTTATATGTACCAACTCGAAACTGCTCATTCCGCAAATGAACCATAACTTCATCCCCAACCTGAAATTCTTTATGCCTCCTTTTCTCATTTTCTTTAGCCTTATACTGTGCATTCATTTTGGAAATGTGCTTCCTCACTTCCTCATGGATGTTCTTCAAGTGTTCTGCAAAATCCTCAGCTTTAGCACTACTTATTTCTTCTTTATTTATCTATCTCAATTCAGATGCATTTTTGGACTACTTCCATATACAATCTGGAATGGTGATTTACCACTACTCCTATTGATATGCAAATTATGCCTGTGGTAAAATCAAATCACATCCTATTAGATTCTCTCCAACCAAACATCTTAGCAAATTTTCCAAACTTCTATTCACCACCTCTATCTGTCCATCAGTCTGTGGATGATGTGATAAACTGAACTTCAAATCAGTCTTCAATTTTTTCCATAATGTATGCCAAAAATATCCAAAAAACTTAGTGTCCCGATCTGAAACTATGGTCTTTGAAAAATAATGTAGTCTCACTACTTCTCTAAAAAATAACTCTGCTATATGAACAACATCATTAGTCTTCTTGTAGGGAATGAAATGTGTCATCTTCAAAAATCTGTCAAGCATCACAAAAATTGAATCATGTCCCCACTGAGTCCTCAAGAGCAAAGTCCATGCTGATATCCTCCCAAGGCTTCTCTGGTATAGGTAATGGCTGATACAACCCTATATTCTTCTTCACTCCTGTCACCATTTAACATAATCTACAACTTTGTACACACTTCTTCACATCTTGCTGCAACTGTGGCCAATAATAAATCTCACTAACCAGACCAAGGGTTTTATCATGACCAAAATGTTTGGCCAATCCTCCGCTATGTTTCTCATTGATGAGATTCTCTCTCATAAAACTTCATGGAATGCACAGCTGACTCCCTCTGAATAGCATATCATTCTAGATGATGAAATCCAGCCATTTCATCCTGTCTAGAGTAATAGGTTCTGTACAAGCTTTCCAACCTTCTCCAAAATCAGGATCCTCTAGATATAAATTCTTGAGTTCCTTGAACCCAACCACTTCAATCTCCTTTTTTGTCATCAATAGTTTCCATCTGCTAAGCGCATCTGCAACCCTATTAGACTTTCCACTTCTTTGTCTCAAAATAAATGTATAACTCTACAAAAACTCATCCCATTTAAATGCCTTTGATTCAACTTTCTTTGACTATTCAAACATTGCAAAGCTTGATAATCAGTATACAAACTCCTTAGGAAGTAGATAATGTCTCCACTTCTTTAATGCCTGAACTATAGCATAAAATTTATGATCATAAATAAAATACTTTCTCTTGGCATCATTTAACTTCTCACTGAAATAAGCAACAGGTTTACCTTCTTGGCTCATAACAACTCCTATTGCAGTACTACTAGCATCATAATCTACTTGAAACACCTTATTAAAATATGGAAGTGCTAAAATAGGTTGTTCTGTAACTTTTTGTTTCAACAATTGAAAACTCTTTTCTGCCCCATTAGTCTACTTAAACTCTTTTCTATCCCCTCTCATTGTTTCAGTCAAGGGTCCACAAATACTGCTAAAATTTTTGATAAATTTTATGTAAAAGCTAGGTAGACCATGAAAAGATTTTACTATTATACACTGAATTTGCACCCTTAGTTCAAGCTCTTGTAGTCTTGATAATTCAGTATAACAAGGGAATCATCTCAAGGTTGTGGGACCTTTTGCTAACCGAGATGAGACCTCTAGATTCTAGGCAGTTCCTCTTGGATAATCACCTTGATTTTCTCTTAACATGAAAGTAAACTTTTGAGGGAAAGGGATAGAAAGAGTGCATGAAAAGAAATGACTGAAAGCAAATCTATCCTACTAGGTGATGCACCGAAACTAGGGTTTAGATCTTAGTATAGAGGGATGAAATTAGTGAGAGGCTTAGGTCTAGGAGATCACAACTTACTGAATAGGCTTGCATGAGTATTTCATAAGAGGGCCAAAAAATTAAGCACAAATTATAACCTACAAGAAGACATTCTCTTCAGCGGAAGGACACAAGAATGAGATAGAATGACAGGGGCTGAAGGATACCCACAACCTCACTCAGATCAAATCAAACACAGCAGTGCACAAATAAGTTGAAAGTAAAGGGGATCAAGGAAATTAAGTATCACTGAAAGCATTCATAAACTTTAATCCAATAAGAGATAATGCAAACAAGGAAGACACAAGGACATGAAGGATTGTCACAAGCTGCCTCTGCAATACTTGTATTATCAATGGAAATTTGTAGAATGTGAAAAATTAGAGGGAAAAAATAAATGCCACAGATAGGTTCATGCGATCATGCGACACCCCTTTGAAAATGCCACCACTTTTCTAAAGTAATGGTTGCATGATCGCATGAGGCGAAAGGCCTTCATGCGATCATGTGACAACCTCTTGAGAAACTGCCTTGCCACCAAATAAGCACTCGGGACTCACAAAATTAGCCACCTACCAAACCATTGCCATGTGGCCCAACCGGAGCTGACCACACAGCTGGACCCATGACCACATCGCTTTGAAAAAAATTTAGCGGTCGCATGATTGCATGAGTTGAAAGGCCTTCATGTGATCATGCGACAAACCTTTGAACACATGTCTCTCTTCCACGCAAAATAAATGGGGCCTGCAAGACCGCACTGCAAAACTTAACCCTGGTTTACCTCGGGTTTCAAACGCCCCTTGTCGCCAAGTCGCGTTATCTTTTTCTTAACCTCGGGCTCACTTGGCGACCATGTGAAACCTTTCAACTGCGCAACCGCGCTCTACTTACCAACCTCTGGCCCACTCTGCCACATGTCATCCCTCTATTCATCTCAGCCACTACACCAGCAAACACCTCGACAACCCCTACCATCGGACCCACTGCAACCTCCCGATTCCCATCTAATGGTGGGCATAAGATCGCATGGCCAAAGAATATTCCCTACGTGCACAAGACTGCCATTGGATCAATGCAGACTACCACTTTTCCCTACTGACCGCTTGTTGCATGATCTCATGTGGTTAAGAGATCGCATGTGATCATGCGACCGACCACATGATGCTAACTACTGGAACCATGAGCAACTGAAAGTGCTGATGGTTTGTCACATGGTCGGAAGAGCCCATGTGATCATGCGACTAACCATAAAATGTTAGCCGCTGACCGTTGAATCCTAACCACCTAATTGCTTACCATTTGTCGCATGATCGCATGTGGCCAGGAAGGCCCATGTGATCATGCGACCAACTACGTGATGCCAACCGATGACCGTTGACTGCTGGGGTTGACCACTTGTCTTGACTGCCGATCCTTTGCATCAATGGTTGTCGTATGATCTCATGGGATCTAAAGATCCCATGCGATCATGCGACAGCCATCGGATCTTCCGCATTGGCACGACCTTAGGCACCAGGACCCGCCTGATCAGAGTTGCGTGCTTAGGGTGGAAAACACAGACGGTGTCGAAAACACACAGAGTTTTCAAGTAAAGGTCGAAAACACACCAAATTTTCATAGCTGAGAGGTCGAAAACACACTGAACTTTTAGACCAAAAGGCAGAAACATCCCGAGCCTGCAGAGGGGAATTTGAAAACACACTGGGTTTTTCGACACTTGAGCATTTCACTAGAAAACAGGAATGTGGCTGAAAATGAACGAGAGGAAAATTTGGGCAACATTTTGGTGACCTCTGCAGGATGTTAGCCTGCTAGACATTTAGACTAGTTGCCTTGACATATCCATTGGGTATGAGGTCATCTCTTTATTTGAACACAAAGACTTTGACAAAGAAAAAATTGAACCAGCAAGACAAACCTGTGCACGTGCACTTCTTGGGAAATAGGAACTAACCTAGAAAGTTGGAAGAAAATAGGAAAAAACTAACCTAAGCTAACCAGTTAAAAAAACTTGGTCAAACAAAGCCATTCACTGGCATGTTGAAATAACTACCCTTCCTTTTTAAGACATTTTGCATTGGGCACATGAGGATAGCTACAAAGATAAGAGGCATACAAAGATTTGGAAAGTGAGGATGCACTGCCTCTGCAAAAATAAGATCAAGATCACTCACCGCAAATGGATCACATGGAGGTGTCCCAATGAACTCCTTCTGGGCCAAGTATCTGATGGGGTAGCCTCTTAAAATTTTGAAGGTAGGACTTTCATTGCTGGTTTCTTCTTTATCTTTGTGGTTGCCCTCCATCATGGACAGCCATGTCAACTCATCATCCATGGACAGGGGACTGTCATCCTCTTCCTTTAAACTAGCCAAGAGCTCATCAAAGCTATCAATGTCTTGAAGATTTGGAGCTGATTCCAAATCTTGCTCATGTAGTAGCTCCTTGTGAAGAGGGCAATCCAAGACTAGGCCTTCTTCGATAGACATATGACCTTAAACCTCCACTCCAAGGAATAGGGGTTCTACATCCAATTTGTCACAAAAGGCTTCAAAGATATCCAAAAATTCATGCCCTTCCTCAAGGCTTTTGTCTTTGTCCTTTTCTTAGAAAGCCTCTCCCATGGCTTCATCATTCTACTCCATAAAACAAGGCAGCTCACCCATCAAGGACAAGGCGTTCTCTTCTATATCAACCTCCTATTGATGGTGCCCCTACTGTTTTGATTGACCCTCAGCCATAGGCAATGGCATGGTCTCTTTTTCATTATCAACAAAAAGAGGGAGCTCATTATACAAACCAGCCAAGAGCTCAAGCTGAGCATCAACCTCCACCTCCCCATCCTGCTGCTTCATTTCACCACAGTCATCACTCTGCACTGATACCTTAGATGCCCTCTCCTCCTCATCACATGAAAGCTCATTCACCATAGGTCCTTGCTCAGACACCAAACTAGTGTCTTTGAAAAGACTTGGCATCTGACAGCTAGGAGGCAGAGTCCATTGGGGTATCCATATTACTTCATCATCCTGAGAGACCACGGGGGCCTCTTGGGATGAAAATTTTTCTTGAACGGGCTGCTCTTGTAGAGTGGTGGGCTGAACCTCAAGCACAGGCTCTTGAAATTTTTTTTTTGCCTTGAAACTTGGGATGTGAAACTGAGGGGGAGAGGGGGGAGACAAAGAAGGCATAGCAGCTTTAAAGCTTGGAAATGAATGCTTTTCAAGCTCCTCATGTGTAGGCTCTTGAGGCAAATGGGCCCTCCAGCTTGGAATCTTGGGCCTAGGAGCCTCTTGTTGAGCAATCGGTGATCTCAACCTTGCTGTCTCAATTTCAGCTCGACATCTAATCTCTTCTTGAAGCTCTCTTGCTTGCTGCTCATCAACAAGAGTCTCTGCCGCTTGGTAAGGAATGAACCCCTTCTCATAGCTTTGGGCTTCCATTTCCTGGTAGGGAGCTGACTCCTCTTCCTAATAAATTTGAGCCTCCTGCTCTCTCTGCTCCCTGAGCTCAGTCACTTGCTTAACTAAATTAAGCAACAAACTCTTTACCTCCCACGTCTCCTTGAAGTCTGAGCTCAGATTCTGCATCTATTGCTGGATAGAATGAGAAGGGGAGGGGGGGTGGTAAACAGGATGGGGTAACTAGCTTTGCATTTTCTATTGTGCCTCTTGTGCCCATGATCCATCTTGCTTGAGAGCTCTCTCATAACTTTGCATAAGGGAAAACTCATTTGGGGCATACTGGATATACTGATACCCTTAAGAAGTATAATATCTTGGGGTAAAAAGAAGCTTTGGGTGGCTTTGGTAAGGCTGAAAACTAGCTAGTGGAGCATTATTCTCATGATAGGATTGTGAGTAACCTGACTGTCCATAGAAACTTGACATGTCTACTCATGCAATTAGCTGGGATTTGAAAATGAAAGCTTGAAAACATACCAGCATCTAATCTTTGAAACCAGTAGACTTTCTGGAGTCACCATATATGTAGCAAAATGACCTCTTTTAGGCCTGTAGCATGCTACCAGCATATCAGAGATAGCATACCTAGAACATGAATCTAAACTTTAGTCCCACTGGGCATGCCAAAAATGTTATAAACTGAATTTGCACCCTTAGTCCAAGCTCTCGTAGTCTTGATAACTCGGTATAACAAGGGAATCATCTCAAGGTTGTGGGACCTTTTGCTAACCGAGATGAGACCTCCAAATTCTAGGCTGGTTCCTCTTGGATAATCACCTTAATTTACTCTTAACATGAAATTAAACTTTTGAGGGAAAGGGATAGAAGGAGTGCATGAAAGGAAATGACTAAAAGCAAATCTATCCTACTAGGTGATGCACTGAAACTAGGGTTCGGATCTTAGTATAGAGGGATGAAATCAATGAGAGGCTTAGGTCTGGGAGATCATAGCTTACTAAATAGGCTTGCATGAGTATTTCATAAGAGGGCCAAAAAATTAAGCACAAATTATGACCTACAAGAAAACATTCTCTTCAGCAGAAGGACACGGGAATGAGACAGAATGACAGGGGCTGAACGATACCCACAACCTCACTCAGATCAAATCAAACACAATAATGCACAAATAAGCTAAAAGTAAAAGGGATCAAGGAAACTAAGTATCACTGAAAGAATTCATAAACTTTAATCCAATAAGAGATAATGCAAATAGGGAAGACACAAGGACATGGAGGATTGTCACAAACTGCCTCTGCAATACTTGTATTATCAATGAGAATTTACAGAATGTGAAAAACTAGAGGGCAAAAAGAAATGCCACAGATAGGTTCCCAAGAAAGAGCCTTTCTTATTACAAAATGTGAATTCTGACTTCAAAAGCTCCAAAAAAAAAATTATATACATCTCTGCACGTAGGCAAGAATCAAAATATCTCCGAATTAGGGCTACATAAATCTACATTATAATAATCATCCCTAAAATCGGTCACTTGTAATCATAAATGTGTTCTGTGAAAATATCTCAACAGATCAGATATCCTTCCTTGTGTGCCCATCTCTACACTAATCCTGCCTGTAGACAAACATTCATCTTGATCCATCTACCTCCCTGCAACCTACTCTGTCATGAATGTTTCAAAAATCTGATCAGATCGTAGAAAGGACCCAAAAAGGCAGCCTAAATCCTCTGTAAATTCTATCCAATCGCAACCCTCTCTAGAAATCATTAATTTCAGCTACCCACACAAAACTCCTCAAAAGAAAGCTAAAAAAGGGCCGCACTACCTTTGAAATGAACCTAGTCGCATGATCCCATGAACTAAAAAAGGTTCATACAATCATGCAACACCCCTTTGAAACTGCCACCGCTTTGCCAAAGTAATGGTCACATGATCACATGAGGCAAAAGGCCTTCATGCAATCATGCGACAACCTCTTGAGAAACTGCCTTACCACCACATAAGCACTCGGGACCCGCAAAATCTGCCACCTGCCAAACCATTGCCACGTGGCCCAACCGGAGCCGACCACACGGCTAGACCCATGACCACACCGCTTTGAAAAAAAGTCAGTGGTTGCATGATCGCATGAGCTGAAAGGCCTTCATGCGATCATGCGATAGACCTTTGAACACATGTCACTCTTCCATGCAAGACAAATGGGGCCCACAAGACCACACTGTAAAACTTAACCCTGGTTTACCTCGGGTTTCAAACGCCCCTTGTCACCAAGTCACGTTATCTTTTTCTTAATCTCAAGCTCACTTGCCAACCATGCAAAACCCTTCAACTGTGAAACCGCGCTCCGCTTACCAACCTCTAGCCCACTCTGCCACATGTCATCCCTCTATTCATCCCAGCCACTACACCAGCAAACACCTCGGCAACCCCTACCATTGGACCCACTGCAACCTCCTGATTCCCATCTAATAATGGGCGTAAGATCGCATGGCCAAAGAATATTCCCTACACACACACAACCGCCATTGGATCAATGTAGACTACCACTTTTACCTACTGACCACTTGTCGCATGATCTCATGCGGTTAAGAGACTGCATGCAACCATACAACCGACCGCGTGATGCTAACTGATGGAACCGTGAGCCACTGAAAGCACTGATGGTTTGTTGCATGGTCGCATGGGCTCGAAAGAGCCCATGCGATCATGCGACCAACCGTAAAATGTTAGCTGCTAACCACCGAATCCTGACCGCCCGATTGCTTACCATTTGTCGCATGATCGTATGTGGCTAGGAAGGCCCATGTGATCATGCGACCAACTGCGTGATGCCAACTGATGACCGTTGATCACTGGGGTTGACCGCTTGTCTTGACTACTGATCCTTTGCATCAACGGTTGTCGTATGATCTCATGGGATTGGAAGATCCCATGTGATCATGTGACAACCATCAAATCTTCCACACTGGCTTGACCTTAGGCACTGGGACCCGCCTGATCGAAGTTGCGTGCTTACGGTGGAAAACATAGACGGTGTCGAAAACACATAGGGTTTTCGAGTAAAGGTCGAAAACACACCAAATTTTTAGAGCTGAGAGGTTGAAAATACACCGAACTTTTGGACCAAAAGGAAGAAACATCCCGAGCCTGTAGAGGGGAAGTCAAAAACACACTGAGTTTTTTGAAACTTGAGCATTTCACTGAAAAATAGGAATGTGGCCGAAAATGAACGAGAGAGAAATTTGGGCAATAGTTACTTCAGTAGCACTCCTTGGAGTAGGCCATTCAAGGATTGTGTGTACCTTCTCTGGGTCCATTTTTGGACCTTCTATTGAAACTACAAATCCCAAATACACTAACTCTTTCTTCACAAAACTACACTTCTTCAAATTAATCAATAATTTCTCTTCTCTCAACTTCTCAAATACCATACGAATATGCATCATATGCTTCTCCAATGTCTTACTAAAGATCAAAATATCATCTAGGTAAACAATCACAAACTTACCCAAAAGTTTTTTCAGAACCTCATTCATGAGCCGCATGAAAGTGATCGGTGCATTGGTTAGCCCAAAAGGAATGACTAACCACTCATACAGTCCTTCCTTTGTCTTGAAGGCAGTCTTCCATTCATCTCCTTCTCTGATCTGAATCTAGTGATATCCACTCTTCAGATCTATCTTTAAGAAATACACAGCTCCACTCAAACAGTCCATAATATCATCCATTCATGGCAATGGAAACTTGTACTTTATTGTGATCTTGTTTATTGCTCTGGAATCTATACACATCCTCCACTCTCCATTCTTCTTTGGTGCTAATACTGCTAGTATAGCACAGGGACTCAGACTCTCATGGATCAACCCCTTTTGTAATAACTCATGTACTTGTCTATTCAACTCCTCACTTTCTACAGGTGTCATTCTGTGTGCTACCTTATTTGGAAAACTCACTCCTAGGATCAAGTCCATTTGATGACTGATCTTCCTGACTGGTGGTAATCCATCAGGTAGATTATTGGATACAATATCCTGAAACTCATTCAACAAATCTGCAACTTCTATAGGAACATCTTCTACTTCCTCTTTATCAGCCTTTCAAATTAAAGCAAAGCATACATGCTCATGCCCCATACCATCTAGGAAATTTCTTCCATCAACAAAAGTTATTCTTGCACTACCAAATACCTTTTTTTCTGTGTCATTCAATGACTTTATCTTATGTCACACTCTATCCTTTGTCAGGGAATAGGTATTTGCATGACCATCATGTAGAGAACATCTGTCAAACTTCCATGGTCTACCCAACAACATATGACAGATATCCATAGATATGATATCACACAGTACCTCATCATGGTATCCACCAATCTTGAACTTCATTAGGCATTATTCATTGACCATGACCTTGTGGTCATCCTATACCCAGGCAATCCATTATGGATATGGGTGTTTCTGTCTCTTGAGCTTCAACTTTGCCACCATCTCTTTCGACACCAAATTGTCAGTGCTTCCACCATAAATAATCACATCAAACACTTACCCTGACACTTGCACCTGGTGTGAAACAGGCTCCTCCTTTGTTCAGGTTCATTCTCACCACTCAACAGGACTCTTCTGTTAATAAATATTTCTCCTCTTTCAGCATCTTCAGAATTTGATGATCTAGCATCTTCATCTACATGTGCAACTCTAGCCTGGCATTCATTTCTCCTATCTGTTCTGCCTTGGCGCTGAGGACATTCAAATGCCCTATGACCTTCTTCTCCATAGTGAAAACACGTTCCACAGAAGTGATCAGAATTATTTCCTCTCTAATTCTAGCTGCTACTGGCCTCATCCTTCTTTTTCGAATCTTCATTTTGGCCACCATATGACCATTTGCTAGATCTTCCACCATGACCTCTTCCGTTTTGTCTGCTCTCAAACTTCTTGTTTATCTTTTCCTCTACTTTTAGGGCAAACTGATATGCCTCTTCAATATTGTTCATTTGAACCAGATTCAGCTCCTCTTGAATGGTTGGCCTCAACCCATTAAGGTAATAGGAAACCTTCTCCTTATCAGCTTTTGCATGACCTATTTTGATGAGGATTTGATAGAACTCCTCTGTATACTCCTGAACAAATCATCCTGCTTGCTTCAAACTTTGCATTTTCTTCAGTAGGTCAAGCTCATAATCAATAGGGATGAACTGTCACTTCAATTTAATCACCATCTGATCCCATCTTATGATTTTATCTTTCCCTCTCTTCTATTTCACTACAATTGAATCTCTTGCCACTAGATCTTCGCATGACCTTTTAGTCTGGCCTTCACGAATTTGACCCTATCAAGATCCTCAATATCTTCATACTCAAAATATTCATCACATTCATTGATCTAGTCGATCAACTCCTCTAGGTTAAGATTTCTTGAAAATTCAGGAACCTCAATCTTAGATCTTTTTTCGATCTTGAAAATGGCCTGAAAAAGTCTTTATTCCTCCTGGTTCACAACTTCAACTTCTCCTTCTTGATCTTCTTGTTTGGCTTCATCCTTGCTTTCATCTCTGACATTAAGATTCATTCCTCTGTGAATCTCCTCTTGCAATGCTCGCACTTGTCTCTCGAGTGCTCTAACCTTAGGTGTTACAACACCAGCTCTTCCGCCATGTTCCCTTCATGGATGCATTTTATTGATGCATGTTGAAACCCTAACCATGGTCCTGGTGCAAACTGCCTCACAGTCGGTGATCCATTTACACACTTAAGAACTCCTACTATGGTACCACTTGATAAAGGGTTCTCCCCTTAATACCACAACACATAATAGAAATAAAGAAACAACAACAATTTGCAAGAACAGAAAATGAGCTTCTTAATATCTCCACAAATGTGGAATTACAAATTTTGAGAATTACAATATTCAAAGCCACATGGGCATTCCCCTTACAATATTCTATAGGACAAAGCCTCGAATCATTACCCAGATCTACCCAGAACTGTCTCAAACTGCCTAAGAGAACACTTCAGCCTTCATTATATAGGCAATTTTCATTGCCCAAGAAGGTTCCAGAAATTTAGCCCTAAGGGCCGACCAAACTTAGAATTATTTTATTTTTCATTTTATTACATCATAGTCGGCTGAAAATAACTTTTGAAATCCCAACAAATTTTTTGAAGAAAAGTTATTTTCTGCCATTTCAGGTGACTCAACTTTCGAAGACCATAAGTCATCTCCAATTGCTCCGATTGACTATTATAACCCCAATTCAGAAAGGCCACGAAGAGATCTACACACTTGAGTTAACCATGTGCCCGTCACTCAAATTTTTGACCTCATTTGGGGCCTCTAAAGCCTTCAAAATTGAGTTCAAAGTTTTTGTACCCTATTGCCAATACCGAAAATCTTCAATATCTCCAAAGCTAGACTTGATCTATCAATGAAACTTTACTGGCAAGCTGATACGACTAAGATGAACATCCACATGTGAAATCAAAATATTATGAGATCATATGACCAACTTACTAAAAATAGCAAGTTTCCATAAATAGGAGCTCTACACAAGATAGCCCTTATTGAATACAAAAATAGAAATATTTTTTGGTGATGCAAGATTGCTCTTACACTCAGGATGCTCCTGCATCAGACACCTAGGGTAATTTTAGAAATGACCCTGTCATGACTCAGGTGTGTAGAGGAAAACCAAGATGGTTAACCTCCTCCCTTGTCAGCCATGATGAATCTTCAACAGGTCATCCTTTCCACTTGACCATATATTCTCCATATGTCCTGTTCCTTGTGCTTCTACCAACACAACTATCTAGTATGTCTTCAATCTCCTTGGTATCTAAACTGGTTGTTGGAATACTCCATTGTGCTACTGTAACCTCATCTTCAACACCTCCTTCATGATACTCTGTTAGATTTGAAACATTAAATACTGGTGAAATATTCAGCTCAGTAGGCAACTCGACCTCAAATGCATTTCCCGAATCATGCTTCTTCAATATCTTACATGGCCCAAACTTCTTCATTTTCAGCTTGTTATATGTACCAACTGGAAACCACTCCTTCCGCAAATGAACCATGACTTCATCCCCAACCTGAAATTCCTTATGCATCTTTTTCTCATCTACCTTAGCCATATACTATGCATTCATTTTTGTAATGTGCTTCATCACTTCCTCATGGATGTTATTCAAGTGTTCTACAAAATCCTCAGCTTCAACACTACTTATTTCTCCTTTATCTACCTTTCACAATTCAGATGCATTTATTGTACTACTTCCATATATAATTTGGAATGGTGATTTACCAGTAGTCTTGTTGATAGAATTATTGTATGCAAATTCTGCCTATGGTAAAATCAAATTCCATCCTGTTGGCTTGTCTCCAACCAAACATCTTAGCAAATTTCCTAAACTTCTATTCACCACCTTTGTCTGTCCATCGATCTATGGATGATGTGATGAACTAAACTTCAAATCTGTCTTCAACTTTTTCCACAATGTACGCCAAAAATATCCAACAAACTTAGTGTCCCAATCTGAAACTATGGTCTTTGAAAAACCATGTAGTCTCACTACTTCTCTAAAAAATAACTCTGCTATATGAATAACATCATTAGTCTTTTTGCAGGAAATGAAATGTGTCATCTTCAAAAATCTGTCAAACACCACAAAAATTAAATCATGTCCCCACTGAGTCCTTGGTAAACCAAGAACAAAGTGCATGCTGATATCCTCCCAAGGCTTCTCTAGTACAGGTAATGCCTGATACAACCTTGTATTCTGCTTCATTCCTTTCACCATTTGACATACTCTGCAACTTTGTATAAAATTTTTCACATCTTGCTGCAACTATGGCCAATAATAATTCTCCCTAACCAAACCAAGGGTTTTATCATGACCAAAATATCTAGCCAATCCTCCGCTATGCTTCTCCTTGATGAGATTCTCCCTCATAGAACTTCGTAGAATGCACAATTGACTCCCTCTAAATAGCATATCATCCTGGATGATGAAATCCAACCATTTGATCCTATCTAGAGTAACAAGTTCTATACAAGCTTTCCAAGCTTCTCCAAAATCAAGATCCTCTGGATACAAATTCTTGAATTCCTTGAACCCAACCACTTCAATCTGCATTTCTGTCAGCAATAGTTTCCATCTACTAAGCGCATCTACAACCCTATTAGAATTTCCACTTCTATGCTTCAAAACAAATGTATAACTCTGCAAAAACTCAACCCATTTCAAATGCCTTTGATTCAACTTTCCTTGACTATTCAAATATTGGAAAGCTTGATGATCAGTATACAAAACAAAATCCTTAGGAAGCAGATAATGTCTCCATTTCTTTAATGCCTAAACTATAGCATAAAATTCCTGATCATAAATAAAATACTTTCTCTTGACATCATTTAAATTCTCACTGAAATAAGCAACAGGTTTACCTTCTCGGCTCATAACAGCTCCTATTGCAGTACCACTAGCATCACAATCTACTTGAAACACCTTATTAAAATATGGAAGTGCTAAAATAGGTTGTTCTATAACTTTTTGTTTCAACAATTGAAAACTCTTTTTTGCCCCATTAGTCCAGTTAAACTCTTTTCTATCCCCTCTCATTGTTTCAGTCAAGGATCCAAAAATACTATTAAAATTTTTGATAAACTTTCTGTAAAAGCTAGCTAGACCATGAAAAGATCTTACCTCAGTAGCACTCCTTGGAGTAGGCCTTTCAAGGATAGCCTGTACCTTCTCTGGGTCCATTTTTAGACCTTTTGCTGAAACTACAAATCCCAAATATACTAACTCTTTCTTCACAAAACTGCACTTCTTCAAATTAATCAATAATTTCTCTTCTCTCAACTTCTCAAATACCATACGAATATGCATCATATGCTCCCCCAATGTCTTACTAAAGATCAAAATATCATCTAGGTAAACAATGACAAACTCACCTAAAAATTCTTTTAGAACCTCGTTCATGAGCCGCATGAAAGTGCTCGATGCATTGGTTAGCCTAAAAGGGATGACTAACCACTCATAGAGTCCTTCCTTTGTCTTGAAGGTAGTTTTCCATTCATCTCCTTCTTTGATTTGAATCTGGTGATATCCACTCTTCAGATCTATCTTTGAGAAATACACAGCTCCACTCAAACAGTCCATAATATCATCCATTCATGGCAATGAAAACTTGTACTTGATTGTGATCTTGTTTATTGCTCTAGAATCTATACACATCCTCCACTCTCCATTCTTCTTTGGTGATAATACTGCTGGTACAACATAGGGACTCAGACTCTCATAGATCAACCCTTTCTGTAACAACTCATGTACTGGTCTATTAAACTCTTCACTTTTTGTAGGTGTCATTTTTTGTGCTACCTTATTTGGCAAACTCACTCCTGGGATCAAGTCCATTTGATGACTGATCTTCCTAACTGGTGGTAATGCATCAGGCACATTATCAGATACAATATCCTGAAACTCATTCAACAAATCTGCAACTTCTATAGGAACATCTTCTACTTCCTGTTTACCAACTTTTAGAATTAAAGCAAAACATACATGCTCATGCTCCATACCATCTAGGAGATTTCTTCCATCAACAAAAGTTATTCTTGAACTGCCACATACCTTTTCTTCTATGTCATTCAATGACTTTAGCTTATGTCACACTCCATCCTTTGTCAGGGAATAGGTATTCGCATGGCCATCATGTACAACACATCTGTCAAACTACCATGGTCTACCCAACAATATATGACATACATCCATAGATATGATATCACACAGTACCTCATCATGGTATTTGCCAATCTTGAACTTCACTAGGCATTGTTCATTTACCATGACCTTGTGGTCATCTTGTACCTAGGCAATCCGATATGGATGTGGGTGTTTCTATCTCTTGAGGTTCAACCTGGTCACCATCTCTTCCGACGCTAAATTGTTAGTGCTTCCACCACAAATAATCACATTACAACACTTACCCTCACACTTGCACCTAGTGTGAAATAGGCTCCTCCTTTGTTCAGGTTCATTCTCACCACTCAACAAGACTTTTCTGTTAATAAATATTTCTCCTTTTTCAGCATCTTTAAAATTTGATGATCTAGCATCTTCATCTACATGTGCAACTCTAGCTTGGTGTTCATTTCTCCTGTCTGTTCTACCTTGGCACTGAGGACATTCAAATTCCCTATGACTTTCTTCTCCACAGTGAAAACATGTTCCACAGAAGCCTCCTCTTCCAGATCCTTGTCCTCTTCCTCTTCCTCTCTGCTCTCTATTACTCTGATCCTGGAAGTGATTAGAATTATTTCCTCTCTGATTATGGCTACTACTAGCCTCATCCTTCTTTTTTAGATCTTCATTTCGGCTACCATATGACTGTTTGCCAGATCTTCCACCATGACCTCTTCTATTTTATCTACTCTCAAACTTTTTGTTTATCTTTTCCTCTACTTTTAGGGAAAACTGGTATGCCTCTTCAATACTGTTCATTCAAATCAATTTCAACTCCTCCTAAATGCTTGGCGTCAACCCATTAAAGTAATAGGCAACTTTCTCCTTATCAGCTTCTACATGGCCTGTTCTGATGAGGATTCGATAGAACCCCTCTGTATACTCCTGAACAGATCATCCCGCTTGCTTCAAAATTTGCATTTTCTTCAGTAGGTCAAGCTCATAATCAACATGGATGAACTATCACTTCAATTTATCCACCATCCGATCCCATCTTGTGATTTTATCTTTCCCTCTTCTATTTCGCTCCAATTGAATCTCTTACCACCAGATCTTCGCATGACCTTTTAGTCTGGCCTTCACAAATTTGACCCTATCAGGATCCTCAATATCTTCATTATCAAAATATTCTTCACATTCATTGATCTAGTCGATCAACTCCTCTGGGTTAAGATTTCTTGAAAATGCAGGAACCTCAATCTTAGGTCTTTTTCCAATCTTCGAAATGGCCAAAAAAAATCTTTCTTTCTCCTAGTTCACAACTTCGACTTCTCCTTCTTGATCTTCTTCTTCAGCTTCATCCTCACTTTCATCTCTAACACTAAGATTTATTCCGTTGTGAGTCTCCTCTTGCAATGATCGCACTTGTCTCTGGAGCGCTCTAACCTCAGGTGTTACAACACCAGCTCGTCCGCCACGTTCCTTTTATGGAGGCATTTTCGTGATGCACGCTGAAACCCTAACCACGGTCCTAGTGAAAACTACCTCATAATTGGTGATCTATTTACACACTTAGGAACTCCTACTTTGATACCACTTGATGAAGGGTGCTCCCCTTAATACCACAACACATAACAGAAACAAAGAAACAACAACAATTTGCAAGAATAGAAAATGGGCTTCTTATTATCTCCATAAATGTGGAATTATAAATTTTCATAATTACAATATGCAAAGCCACATGGGCATTCCCCTTACAATATTATGTAGGACAAAGCCTCGAATCATTACCCAGATCTACCCAAAACTATCCTGAACTACCTAAGACAACACTACAACCTTCCTTATATAGGCAATTTCCACCACCCGAGAAGGTTCCAAAAATTTAGCCCTAAGGGCTGACCAAACGTAGAATTATTTTATTTTTTATTTTATTACATCATAGTCAGCTCAAAATAACTTTTGAAACCCGAACATAAATTTTGAAGAAAAGTTATTTTCTACCATTTTAGGTGACTCAACTTCCAAAGACCATAAGTCATCACCAGTTGCTCCGATTGACTATTATAACCCCAATTCGGAAAGGCCACCAAGCACACTACAGGCTTGACTCATGCAAGAGTCCATTAGTCAAAATTTTGACCTCATTCAGGGCCTCTAAAGCCTTCAAAATTGAGTTCAAAGTTTCTATACCTTGCTGCCAATACCAAAAATCTTCAATATCTCCAAATCTAGACTTGATCTGTCAATGAAACTTTACTGGCAAGTTGTTATGACTAAGATGAACCTCCACATGTGAAATCAAAACATTCTGAGATTGTATGACCAACTTACTAAAAATAGAATGTTTTCATAAATAGCAGCTCTACACAAGATAGCCCTTATTGAATACAAAAATAGAAATATTTTTGGGTGATGCAAGATTGCTCTTACACTCAGGATGCTCTTGCATTACTCTTGATCAAAGAGTAAACCTCGATGCGAATGATGCCCACAAAAGATGCACTAATATGAATATTCCTTGTGAAAGGATGGACTTTGTCAGGAGTCTTATGAAATACATTCAGTACATATAAATCTCTGTTAGGAGATTTTGAATCCCTGTTAAAAGATTCTAACCTTGTGAAGAGTTATGGAAGACAGAAGGACCCACTGCCCAAATAGCTTTAGGGTAAGATCACTGAACTCACTATCCAAATAATCTTTTCATTATGCAATAGAATAATATGTTACCTCTTCTCTAACTATGCCAAAATACACTCACTACTACACTAGATCTCAATCTCAGATCTCTGTACTTCGCATGTCTTCCTTCATAATTTCACTCTCATACTTAGCTCTTTTCTTCATTTCATACTTACCACATCACATCTCAACATTTCTACTTCCTTACAACAAAGAAAAACATTTCTTCCTTTATACCACACTTAAATAATTACAAATGAGTTGGCACACAAATATAAAATAAAATATTCCACACGCTACACCAAAATTACATAAAACTGTCAGCTTCTAGATACAATAAATCTTCACTCATGTGACTTCAAAGTTTGCACTATGAACCACATCACTAAAAATGTGTCTCAAACTTTCCTTTAACTGTGCAAAACCAGATTCCATCCCAATTAGGAGATATCATCCTATTTCCAAAAATTGCTACTCAGGAACACTGCCTGAATACTGCTTCCACCAAAATGCTCATAACTTTCATGAATAGAATAATTACTTTCTTGGCTCTTAACCATAGACATATAACATATCAAAGAGTATAACCTCAACATCACATATCTTCAATTGCAATAACCCACATGCGCTAATCAAAACTTTGTCTTCTTCTCTACAAGTCTCCAGAAGATCACTGTGTTGACATCAATGACAATCATAGTCATGAATGCAACAACAACTGCTATAGAATGACTACCAAGCATTCAACATTCATTCCTAACAATCTGCCCCATTAGCATTGATGGCAACATAGATGAAAAACATCAAATGTTCCAAAAATCTAATACTCCAACACTACTTCTGCAAATCCTCTTCATCAATCAAATCTTGCTTCGTTATCCTGTTCAGTTCTCTCATAAAGTTTTGCTCATATTTTTTTTCATGCATACTTCTCCCCCATTGACATCAATGAAAAAAATTTCATCACTATGTCAACAACAACTCAATATCAAAAGACACTATTCAAAAAATACATTCACAAGAGTCCTCATGACTCAGCTCAGATACACATACTCCTCCATAGAGGAAGTACCAACATCCAATCCAGAAGAAAGATAGGGCTCATATACCACTGGATGGATGCAACCAACTACATCATTACTCAAAATTAGGTTAGGGCATAGCCCCAAGCATACCTCTCAGATACTCAAATGTATCCTTAGGCAAAGGCTTAGTAAATATGTCTGCTATCTATTCCTTTGTGCTTATGTACTCCAGTCTGACTTCTTTCTTAGCAACTTTCTCTCTTACAACATGATATTTAATCTCTATATGCTTTTTCTTAGAATGTAATACATGATTCTTAGACATACTAACTATGCTAGTGTTGTCACAATGTATGACAACAGGCTCAAAAAACTTAATTCCAATATCCTTCAGCATTTGTTTCATCCAAATTCTAAAATACTTAACTGAGGGTGCATGTCCAAACCATAATTCATAGGGTGTCTTGTTTGTGTCTGTTATGATTTGTACTCTATTCATTTTATATACTGTTGTATTCACTGCTTCTCTCCAGAATTTCTTTGTCAAATCATTCTCAAATAACATAGCTCTTGCTGCTTTAGTCACTAACCTGTTTCTTCTTTCCACAATACCATTTTGTTCCGGTGTTCTAGGGGCTGAAAACCGTCTCTTAATACCATTCACTTCACAAAAAGTGTTAAATTCTCTAGAAGTAAATTAACCACCTCTATTAGATCTCAAACATTTAATCTTCATTCCATATTCATTCTCAACTTTATTCTTAATGATCTTAAACTTATCAAATGCTTCAGATTTTTTTTTAGAAATGCAATCCACATCATTCTTGTAAAATCATCAACAAGAATTATGTTTCAATCCATCAACAAAGTAAACATCATCAGTATTAGTCTTTCCATCAAGAGTAATAGATCCTATACCTTTAATCAAACAAGGTACATTGTTACCAACTCTAACAACTCCTCCTTCATAATTGTTAAACTTTATGAAATTTTTCATATCTCCAGTCATATGATGTGAACAACCACTATCTATAATCCAATCAACTTTCTTTTCAACTTGGGAAACTAAGGCTTTTTCTTCCTTAACATCAGATTCAAGATTGTCTTCTTTAATTGCTATAAATCATATTTCATCATTATTCTCAATATCACTTTCTCTCAAAGTTCTTTCAATACTAGCTTCAAGATCTTCATTATTAACATAATAACATTCCTTAGATCTTCTAGGCTTGAAATTATTTCTCTATTTCTTAACTCTCTTAGGACATTTAGATGCAAAATGACCATATTCTTGAGAAGTCCAACATTAAAATTTTTTCTTACCATTTGGTTCTCTTTTCACAAGCAAGGCAATACCTTCTTCAATCTTCTTGTCTTCTTCATTTCTAGATCTGCTGCTAGCATAATCTCCACTCACACTAGTAATTCTTGATAAAGAAGGATGAACACTAAGAGCACTGAATGTTGTCTCCATTCTAGGTAAGTCTCCTGATACCCTCAGGTTCATTTCTGCTACTTCCAATCTTCCAAGAAGAGTCTCTCTTGTAAAGTTCATAGTACAAGGTATAACTTGTTCAATCATCTATGTTGTCTACTTAAATATAGGAGGCAATGTCCTCAGAATTTTTCATATCACTTCATTCTTTATCTTTGATCCTCCACAAGATTTTATCCTTGCAACAATTTTTGACATTCTACAAATATAGCTTCTAACAGATTCATCTTTGATCATTCTAGTATCCTCAAATGTACATATCCAATTATGTAATCTAGCTCTCTTTGCATGTTCATCACCTTCAAAAGTAGATTGTAAAGCTTTCCAAATTTCATGAGATTTTTTAAAACATTTTACTTGACTGTATTCATTCTCCGAAAGTGCTATCAAAAGTGCTTCTCTTGCAAGTATGTTACACATGAATAGATCTACCTCATCTTTTGAACTTGATTCAAGATTATCTTCTTCAATGATAGTCCTATCATTATTTGTAATCAACCAATAACCTGGTCCTAAACATAGTAGATGTGTCTTCATCTTTTATTTTCAGCTGTCAAAATTTACTCCAAACTTAGGGCTTTCTTTCCTGAAATTCGCCATGGATCTCCTTAAGCTGTTAAACTTTCCTTTCAAGAACCTGGCTTTGATACCAATTGTTAGAAAGTAAAGTCCACCAAGATAACTGAGAGGAGGGGGGGGGGGGGTGAATCAGTTATCAGATAATTATAACTTTTATCAACTTCAATAGCATTTAACCATGTAAGCAATATAATTATCACCCATATAAAGATATTCATACACAATTACACAATAACACAAGATATGTTGACTAGGGAACCTCTTGATCAAAGAGTAAAACCTGGTGGGAATGATGCCCACAAAAGATGCACTAATATGAATATTCCTTGTAAAAGAATGGACTCTGTTAGGAGTCTTATGAAATACATTCAATACATATAAATCTCTATTAGGAGATTTTGAATTCTTGTTAACAGATTCTAACCCTGTTAAGAGTTATGGAAGATAGAAGGACCCACTACCCAAACAGCTTCAAGGTAAGATCACTAAACTCACTGTCCAAATAATCTTTGCATTATTCAATAGAATAATATGTTACCTCTTCTCTAACTATGCCAAACCACACTCATTGTTACACCAGATCTCAATCTCAAATCTCTGTACGTCGCATGTCTTCCTTCACAATTTCACTCTCATACTTAGCTCTTTTCTTCACTTCGTGCTTACCGCATCACATCTCAACATTTCTACTTTCTTAAAACAAAGAAAAACATTCCTTCCTTTATGCCACACTCAAATAATTACAAATGAGTCGGCACATGATTACAAAATAAAATATTCCACACGCTACACCAAAATTACATAAAACTGTCGACTTCCAGATACAATAAATCTTCACTCATGTGACTTCAAAGTTTTCACTATGAACCACATCACTAACAATGTGTCTCAAACTTCCCTTTAACTGTGCAAAACTAAATTCCATTCCGATTAGGAGATATCATCTGATTTCCAAAAACCGCTACTCAGGAACACTGCCTGAATACTGCTTCCACCAAAATACTCATAACTTTCATGAATAAAATAATTACTTTCTGTTCGCTTAACCATAGACATATAACATATCAAATATTATAACCTCAACATTGCATATCTCCAATTGTAAAAACCCACGTGCACTAATCAAAACTCTGTTTGCTTCTATGCAAGTCTCCATAAGATCACTATGTTGACATCAATGACAATCATAGTCATGAATGCAACAACAACTGCTATAGAATGACTACCAAGCATTCAGCATTCATTCCTAACATTCTCAAGGATTTTTCAATAAGACTATTAAGTGTAGTCTGTTAAGAGATTTCTCTATTACAAATGATAGTAAGCAACAGTAATAAAATTGACCTTGGTTAATTTGCAATTATCTTTGCTCAATTAGATCCTTGTGTGATTTTCTATCTTCACTTCAATTCTTCATTATCCACTAACATGAACACTTTATCAAATCCTTCTTTTCCACTCAGAATCTATCTCTTCCTTCTTCTCTGCAATTGTCAGTAATCCTTCAACTATTTAGTTTGTTAGCTATTTATCCATATAAGATCATCCTTTATATAGACATATTTTGCCTCTTAATCTCATCTATTATATTTTCCTTTAATCAATCTTGATCATTCAATTTATTATACCTCAAATCTTGATCTCAGTAAAAAATTTTCTTTTCACCTAGGAACTTGAACTTTTTTAGAAACTTGTTCCATACCTTTTTACTGCTTAGATCTTTCCATAGATATTCATCTTGAATTTTCCTATTTGTAGATGTCTTATAACTAACTTTTCTCATCATCATGATCATCCATCTCATCATAGATAATCATTGATTGTTGATTCAATCCTTATTTAATATTGTTCCTTTCTCAGTGTCCTTCATTATAATTTTGTTGCATCGGTCAATTCCTAAACCTTTCTACTTTACTAAGTGACCTATCTTTTTACCTTTACCTTACCAAGTGACTTTTCCATCTTGGTAGCCAAAATAACTTCACTTACTAAATTCTCAAATCTTCATCACCATGCTCTACTGACTTAACATAATCATATGTTAAGTAGAAAATAATTATATCAATATAATCTAATTATTGTTTGATCTGTATCAGTTACCCAATTAAGTTCTTCAACTTCTCAACTTCTCATTTCTTCTTCTCCTTAACTCATTCATCTTATATTATTACCAAATGATATGACACCATAATATAAATTAGAAATCAATTCTTTGACATCAATGAAAAGACTGTAATTGATGTAAGATTTCTACTATCATGTATTCCTCTTATCTTTGTTGGTCTTCATCATCACCTGCATTAGATACATAACTATCAGTTATGGTAACCATCTCCCTCTTTGGCATTAATGGAAATAATAAACAAATTCAATGTTTAATTAATGATGGTATCCTTCACTATCATTCATATTATGCACTCCCTTTGAGTTGTATCTTTTCATTTCCTGATCTTTCATCTATAATCTGTCTCTCTTTGTCAGTAACACTTTCCATTATGATTTCATCAGCAACATTCTCTTATTCATCTCTATTAATCTCTCTACTAATACTCATCGCCCTTTTTCAATAAACATCTCTTTCTATATCAATTGACTTATTCATCAGAACTTACTATTCTCCCTCTTTGACAACAATGCAAAAGAAACATAAACTTCTCAAATTATACCTCAAGTGTATAGATTTTCCATTGCAGTCATAAAAATTCTTTTTCACAACTTCAGGCTTTACCTAAAGAGTGAACATTTACCATTAACTTGAATAAGATAGATATTCTATTGAGTCCTTGAATTGATGCAGTATGCATCTTTCCTTAATAAACATTAGATAGGCGAAGAACCCCTAACTTACCTTGAAGATACTCAAAAGCATCATTTGGTAATGGTTTAGTAAATATATCAGCTATATGCTCTTTATAATTCACATACTCTAATATCACATGCTTATCTTGTACATGCTCTCTCAAGTAGTGATACTTGATAGATATATGTTTTTTCTTTGAATGCATCACAAGGTTATTTGATATGTTAATAGCACTGGTGTTATCAGAATAAATTTTATTCAGATAAACAATCTCTTCATGCCTACCTTCCAGTAGTTGTTTGATCCATACAATGTTAGAACAATTCATATCTACTTCCAAATGTTCAGCTTCGACAATAGATTGTGATACAGTTGTTTCTTACTTAACCATGTTACTAGTCTTTCTCCTAAAAATAAAACTCTGCCACTAGTTATTTTTCTGTCATCAATATATACCTTAAGATCAAAATCTCATCCTCTTGTGTGTAATAGACCAAAATCTTCAATCCCTTTTAGATATCTAAATATCTTTTTAACTGTATACAAATGTGTCTCCTTTGGGTTTGCAAAAAACCTTGCAACAATACCAACTGAATGTGCTATATGACATCTATTGTGTACAACATATTGTAGTTTACCAATCATAGATTGGTAAAGGATCACATTTACTTCCTTAGTGTCATCTTCCTTAGACAATTTGAAACTAGTAGCCATCGGTGTTCCAACAAGTTTTGAGTCTTCCATATTGAATGTTTTCAGGATCTCCTTGATATACTTAGATTGAGTTATGTAGATCCCATCATTTAATTATTGAATTTAAATTCCAATAAAGAATTTAATCTCTCTTATCATAGACATCTCAAATTCCTTTGGTCATCTCCTTAGAAAATGACTTAGACATTATCTCATTACCACCAAATATAATGTCATCGACAAATATTTCAATAATAAATTTTTTATTAGATTTATTGCATTTCAAGTCTAAATTGAATTTATCACTAGTCCTTTCAAATCCATTCTTAACTAATTAAGAGTGCAGTCTTTCATACCATGTTCGAGGAGCCTACTTCAATCAATATTTAAATCTTTATGCAATTTGAGGACCATATTCTTAATTCTTTTGTCAACAAATCTATCAAGTTGTTCAATGTAGACTTCTTTTTCTTCAAGAATTTCATTTAGAAATGTGATAAATAACATCCATTTAAGAAAATTTGAATCCTTTGTAAGATGCATAAGCAAGTAATATCCTGATGCAGGAGCATCTTGGGTGTAAGAGCAATCTTGCATCACCCAAAAATATTTCTATTTTTGTATTCAATAAGGGCTATTTTGTGCAGAGTTGCTATTTATGGAAACTTTTTATTTTTAGTAATTTGGTCTTACGATCTCAGAATGTTCTAATTTTACATATGGAGGTTCATCTCAGTCATATCAGCCTCCCAGCAAAGTTTCATGGCTAGATCAGGTCTAGTTTTGAAGATATTGAAGATTTTCGGTATTGGCAACAGGGTACAGAAACTTCGAACTCAGTTTTGAAGGCTTTAGAGGCCCCGGATGAGGTTGGAAATTTGGGTGATGGGTGCTTTACACTAGTTAAGCCTGTAGAGCGCTTCGTGGCATTTCCAGAATAGGGTTATAATAGCCAATCGGGTCAACGGGTGATGACTTATGGTCCTCGGAAGTTGGGTCACCTGAAATGGTGAAAAATAATTTTTCTTCAAAATTTCTGTTTGGGTTTCAAAACTCATTTTGAGCCGACTTTGATGTAATAAATT
The DNA here is from genome assembly GCA_027943335.1 of Chamaecyparis obtusa. Classification (NCBI taxonomy): domain Eukaryota; kingdom Viridiplantae; phylum Streptophyta; class Pinopsida; order Cupressales; family Cupressaceae; genus Chamaecyparis; species Chamaecyparis obtusa. Next base: position 95,883 of record BSBK01008903.1, on the reverse strand, counting down.
GTAAAATAAAATAATTCTAAGTTTGGTCGGCCCTAAGGGCTAAATTTCTAGAACCTTCTCGGGCTGTGGAAATTGCCTATATAAAGAAGGCCCGTAGTGTTGTCTAGGGCAGTTCTAGGTAGTAGATCTGGGTATTGATTCGAGGCTTTGTCCTACAGAATATTGTAAGGGAATGCCCATGTGGCTTTGCATATTGTAATTCTGAAAGTTTGTAATTCCACATTTGTGGAGATAATAAGAAGCCAATTTTCTGTTCTTCTCTATTTCTATTATGTGTTTGTGGTATTAAGGGGAGCACCCTTCATCAAGTGGTATCAGAGCCAAGTTCTTGAGTGTGTAAATAGATTGCTGACTATGAGGCAGTTTGCACTAGGACCGTGGTTAGGGTTTTAGCGTGCATCGCGAAAATGCCTCCACGAAGAGAATGTGGTGGAAGAGCTGGTGCTGTGACACCTGAGGTTAGAGAGCTGCAGAGACAAGTGCGAGCATTGCCAGAAGAGACTCGCACAGGAATGAATCTTAATGTCAGAGATGAAAGCGAGGATGAAGCTGAAGAAGAATATCAAGAAGGAGAAGCTGAAATTGTGAACCAGGAGGAAGAAAGACTTTTTCGGGTGATTTCCAAGATTAGGAAAAGACCTAAGATTGAGGTTCCTACATTTTCTGGAAATCTTAACCCAGAGGAATTGATCGATTGGATCAATGAATGTGAAGAATATTTTGAGTATGAAGATGTTGAGGATCCTAATAGGGTCAAATTTGCGAAGGCCAGATTGAAAGGTCATGTGAAGATCTGGTGGCAAGAAATTCAATTGGAGCGAAATAGAAGAGGGAAAGATAAAATCACAAGATGGGATCGGATGGTGGATAAATTGAAGCGACAGTTCATTCTTGTTCATTATGAGCTTGACCTACTAAAGAAAATGCAAAGTTTGAAGCAAGCAGGAAGATCTATTTAGCAGTATACTGAGGAGTTCTATCGACTCCTCATCAGAACAGGCCATGCAGAAGCTGATAAGGAGAAAGTTGTCCGATACCTTAATGGGTTAAGGCAAAGCATTCAGGAGGAGTTGAATCTAGTTCGAATGAACAGTATTGAGGAGGCATACCAGTTTGCCCTAAAAGTAGAGGAAAAGCTAAACAAGAAGTTTGAGAGCAGACAAAATGGAAGAGGTTGTGGTGGAAGATCTGGTGGACAGTCATATGGTGGCCGAAATGAAGATCCGAAAAAGAAGGATGAGGCCAATAGCATTCAGAATCAGAGAGGAAATAATTCCAATCATTTCCAGGATCAGAGTAATAGAGATCAGAGAGGAAGAGGAAGAGGACAAGGATCTGGAAGAGGAGGCTTGCGTGGAACATGTTTTCACTGTGGAGAAGAAGGTCATAGGGCATTTGAATGTCCTCAATGCCAAGGCAGAACAGATAGGAGAAATGAAGGCCAAGCCAGAGTTGCACATGTAGATGAAGATGCTAGATCATCAAATTTTGAAGATGCTGAAAGAGGAGAAATGCTAATTAATAGAAGAGTCTTGCTGAGTGGTGAGAATGAACCTGAACAAAGGAGGAGCCTGTTTCGCACTAGATGCAAGTGTGAGGGTAAATAATATGATGTGACTATTGATAGTGGAAGCACTGACAATTTAGTGTCAGAAGAGATGGTGACAAAGTTGAAGCTCAAGAGATAGAAACACCCACATCCATATCGGATTGCCTGGGTGCAGGATGACCACAAGGTCATGGTCAGTGAACAGTGCCCGGTAAAGTTCAACATCGGCGGGTACCAAGATGAGGTACTATGTGATATCATCTCTATGGATGCATGTCATATGTTGTTGGGTAGACCATGACAGTTTGATAGATGTACTGTACACGATGGTCATGCGAATACCTATTCCTTGACAAGGGATGGAGTGCGACATAAGCTAAAGCCATTGAAGGAGACCGAATAAAAGGTATGTGGTAATGCAAGAATAACATTTGTTGATGGAAGAAAATTCCTAGATGGTATGAGGCATGAGCATGTGTGTTTTGCTTTAATTCCAAAAGTTGGTAAAGAAGAAGTAGAGGATGTACCTGTAGAGGTTGCAGATTTGTTGAATGAGTTTCAAGATATTATATCTGATAATGTACTCGATGGATTACCACCGGTAAGGAAGATCAGTCATCAAATGGATTTGATTCCAGGGGCCAGTTTGCCAAACAAGGCAGCACACAGAATGACACCAGCAAAAAGTGAAGAGTTGAACAGACAAGTACATGAGTTATTGCAGAAGGGGTTGATTCAAGAGACTTTGAGTCCTTGTGCTGTACCAACGGTATTAGCACCAAAGAAGAATGGAGAGTGGAGGATGTGTACAGATTCTAGAACAATAAACAAGATCACAATCAAGTATAGGTTTCCATTGCCACGAATGGATGATATTATGGATTGTTTGAGTGGAGCTATGTATTTCTCAAAGATAGATCTGAAGAGTGGATATCACCAGATTCGGATCAGAGAAGGAGATGAATGAAAGACTGCCTTCAAGACAAAGGAAGGGCTGTATGAGTGGTTAGTCATGCCTTTTGGGCTAACCAATGCACTGAGCACTTTCATGCAGCTCATGAACGAGGTTCTGAAAGAATTTCTAGGTAAGTTTGTCATTGTTTACCTAGATGATATTTTGATTTTTAGTAAGACATTAGATGAACATATGATGCATATTCGTATGGTGTTTGAGAAATTGAGAGATGAGAAATTGTTGATTAATTTGAAGAAGTGCAGTTTTGTGAAGAAAAAGTTAGTGTATTTGAGATTTGTAGTTTCAGCAGAAGGTCTAAAAATGGACCCAGAGAAGGTACAGGCTATCCTTGAATGGCCTACTCCAAGGAGTGCTACTGAGGTAAGATCTTTTCATAGTTTGGCTAGCTTTTACAAAAAGTTTATCAAAAATTTTAGCAGTATTTGTGGACCCTTGACTGAAACAATGAGAGGGGATAGAAAAGAGTTTAAGTGGACTAATGGGGCAGAAAAGAGTTTTCAATTGTTGAAACAAAAAGTTACAGAACAACTTGTTTTAGCACTTCTAGATTTTAATAAGGTGTTTCAAGTAGATTGTGATGCTAGTGGTACTACAATAGGAGCTGTTATGAGCCAAGAAGGTAAACCTGTTGCTTATTTTAGTGAGAAGTTAAATGATGCCAAGAGAAAATATTCTGTTTATGATCAGGAATTTTATGCTATAGTTCAGGCATTGAAAAAGTGGAGGCGCTATCTGCTTCCTAAGGAGTTTGTTTTGTATATTGATCATCAAGCTTTGCAATATTTGAATAGTCAAGGAAAGTTGAATCAGAGGCATTTGAAATGGGTTGAGTTTTTGCAGAATTATACATTTGTTTTAAAACACAGAAGTGGAAAGTGTGACAGGGTTGCAAATGCTCTTAGTAGAAGACAACTATTACTGACAGAGATGTAGATTGAGGTGGTTAGGTTCAAGGAACTCAAGAATTTGTATCCAGAGGATCTTGATTTTGGTGAAGTTTGGAAAGCTTGTACAGAACCTGTTACTCTAGACAGGACAAAATGGCTGAATTTTATCATCCAAGATGATATGCTATTCAGAGGGAGTAAGTTGTGCATTCCACGAAGCTCTATGAGGGAGAATCTCATCAAGGATAAGCATAGTGGAGGATTGGCTGGACATTTTGGTCATGATAAAACCCTTGCTTTGGTTGGTGAGAATTATTATTAGCCACAATTGTAGCAAGATGTGAAGAAGTTTGTATAGAGTTGTAGAGTATGTCAGATGACGAAATGAGTGAAGCAGAATACAGGGTTGTATCAGCCATTACCTATAGCAGAGAAGCCTTGCGAGGATATCAGTATGGACTTTGTTCTTGGTTTACCGAGGACACAGTAGGGACATGATTTAATTTTTGTAATAGTTGACAGATTTTTGAAGATGACATATTTCATTCTTTGTAAAAAGACTAATGATGCTGTTCATGTAGCAGAATTATTTTTCAGAGAAGTGGTGAGACTACATGGTTTGCTAAAAACCATAGTTTCAGATCAAGATACTAAGTTTGTTGGATATTTCTGGCAGATATTGTGGAAGAAGTTGAAGACAGATTTGAAGTTCAGTTCATCACATCATCCACAGACTGATGGACAGACAGAGGTGGTGAATAGAAGTTTGGGAAATCTCCTGAGATGTTTGGTTGGAGATAAGCCAACAAGATGGGATTTGATTTTACCACAGGCAGAATTTGCATACAATAATTTTGTCAATAGGAGGACTAGTAAATCACCATTCCAGATTGTATATGGAAGTAGTCCAAGAAATGCATCTGAATTGAGAAAGATAGATAAAAGAGAAATAAGTAGTGCTGAAGTTGAGGATTTTGTAGAACACTTGAAGAACATCCATGAGGAGGTGAGGAAGCATATTACCAAGATGAATGTGCAGTATAAGGCTAAGGCAGATGAGAAAAGAAGGCATAAAGAATTTCAGGTTGGAGACGAAGTCATGGTTCATTTGTGGAAGGAGCGATTTTCGGTTGGTACATATAACAAGCTGAAAATGAAAAAGTTTGGACCATGTAAGATATTGAAGAAGCATGATTCAAGAAATGCATATGAGGTAGAATTGCCTAGTGAGCTGAATATTTCACTAGTGTTTAACATTTCAGATTTGATAGAGTATCACGAAGGAGGTGTTGAAGATGAGGTTGCAATAGCATAGTGGAGTATTCCAGCAACCAGTTTAGATATCAAGGAGATTGAAAATATAATGGACAGTCATGTTGGCAGAAGCACAAGGAACATGACATATGAAGAGTATTTGGTCAAATGAAAAGGACGACCTGTTGAAGATTCATCATGGCTAACAAAGGAGGAGGTTAACCATCTTGGTTTTCCTCTGCACACATGAGTCGTGACAGGGTCACTTCTCAAATTACCTCAGGTGTTTGATGCAGAAGCATCTTAGGTGTAAGAGCAATCTTGCATCACCCAAAAATATTTCTATTTTTGTATTCAATAAGGGCTATCTTGTACAGAGTTGCTATTTATGGAAACTTTCTATTTTTAGTAAGTTGGTCTTACGATCTCAAAATGTTTTAATTTTACATATGGAGGTTCATCTCAGTCATATCAGCCTCCCAGCAAAGTTTCATGGCTAGATCAGGTCTAGTTTTGAAGATATTGAAGATTTTCGGTATTGGCAACAGGGTACAGAAACTTTGAACTCAGTTTTGAAGGCTTTAGAGGCCCCGGATGAGGTTGGAAATTTGGGTGATGGGTGCTTTACACTAGTTAAGCCTGTAGAGCGCTTCGTGGCATTTCCAGAATGGGGTTATAATAGCCAATCGGGTCAACGGGTGATGACTTATGGTCCTCGGAAGTTGGGTCACCTGAAATGGTGGAAAATAATTTTTCTTCAAAATTTTTGTTTGGGTTTCAAAACTCATTTTGAGCCGACTTTGATGTAATTAATTGTAAAATAAAATAATTCTAAGTTTGGTCGGCCCTAAGGGCTAAATTTCTAAAACCTTCTCGGGCGGTGGAAATTGCCTATATAAAGAAGGCCCGTAGTGTTGTCTAGGGCAGTTCTGGGTAGTAGATCTAGGTATTGATTCGAGGCTTTGTCCTACAGAATATTGTAAGGGAATGCCCATGTGGCTTTGCATATTGTAATTCTGAAAGTTTGTAATTCCACATTTGTGGAGATAATAAGAAGCCAATTTTCTGTTCTTCTCTATTTCTATTATGTGTTTGTGGTATTAAGGGGAGCACCCTTCATCAAGTGGTATCAGAGCCAAGTTCTTGAGTGTGTAAACAGATTGCCGACTATGAGGTAGTTTACACCAGGACCGTGGTTAGGGTTTCAGCGTGCATCACAAAAATGCCTCCATGAAAAGAACGTGGTGGAAGAGCTGGTGCTGTGACACCTGAGGTTAGAGAGCTGCAGAGACAAGTGCGAGCATTGCAAGAAGAGATTCACAGAAGAATGAATCTTAATGTCAGAGACGAAAATGAGGATGAAGCCGAAGAAGAATATCAAGAAGGAAAAGCTGAAATTGTGAACCAGGAGGAAGAAAGACTTTTTCAGGCGATTTCCAAGATTGGGAAAAGACCTAAGATTGAGGTTCCTACATTTTTTGAAAATCTTAACCCAGAGGAATTGATCAACTGGATCAGTGAATGTGAGGAATATTTTGAGTACGAAGATGTTGAGGATCCTGATAGGGTCAAATTTGCGAAGGCCAAATTGAAAGGTCATGCGAAGATCTGGTGGCAAGAAATTCAATTGGAGCGAAATAGAAGAGGGAAAGATAAAATCACAAGATGGGATCGGATGGTGGATAAATTGAAGTGACAGTTCATTCTTGTTGATTATGAGCTTGACCTACTAAAGAAAATGTAAAGTTTGAAGCAAGCAGGAAGATCTATTCATGAGTATACAGAGGAGTTCTATCGACTCCTCATCAGAACAGGCTATGCAGAAGCTGATAAGGAGAAAGTTGCCCGATACCTTAATGGGTTAAGGCCAAGCATTCAGGAGGAGTTGAATCTGGTTCGAATGAATAGTATTGAGGAGGCATAACAGTTTTCCCTAAAAGTAGAGGAAAAGCTGAACAAGAAGTTTGAGAGCAGACAAAATGGAAGAGGTCGTGGTGGAAGATCTGGTGGACGGTCATATGGTGGCCGAAATGAAGATTTGAAAAAGAAGGATGAGGCCAATAGTAGTTAGAATCAGAGAGGAAATAATTCCAATCATTTCCAGGATTAGAGTAATAGAGATCAGAGAGGAAGAGGAAGAGAACAAGGATCTGGAAGAGGAGGCTTGCGTGGAACATGTTTTCACTATGGAGAAGAAGGTCATAGGGCATTTGAATGTCCTCAGCACCAAGGTAGAATAGACAGGAGAAATGAAGGCTAGGCCAGAGTTGCACATGTAGACGAAGATGCTAGATCATCAAATTCTGAAGATGCTGAAAGAGGAAAAATGCTAATTAACAGAAGAGTCTTTCTGAGTGGTGAGAATGAACCTGAACAAAGGAGGAGCCTGTTTCGCACTAGATGCAAGTGTGAGGGTAAATGCTGTGATGTGACTATCGATAGTGGAAGCACTGACAATTTAGTGTCAGAAGAGATGGTGACAAAGTTGAAGCTCAAGAGATAGAAACACCCACATCCATATCGGATTGCCTGGGTGCAGGATGACCACAAGGTCATGGTCAGTGAACAGTGCTCGGTAAAGTTCAAGATCAGCGGGTACCAAGATGAGGTACTATGTGATATCATCTCTATAGATGCATGTCATATGTTGTTGGGTAGACCACGGCAGTTTGACAGATGTGCTGTACACGATGGTCGTACGAATACCTATTCCCCGACAAAGGATGGAGTGCAACATAAGCTAAAGCCATTGAAGGAGACCAAAGAAAAGGTATGTGGTAATGCAAGAATAACATTTGTTGATGGAAGAAAATTCTTAGATGGTATGAGGCATGAGCATGTGTGTTTTGCTTTAATTCCAAAAGTTGGTAAAGAAGAAGTAGAGGATGTACTTGTAGAGGTTGCACATTTATTGAATGAGTTTCAGGATATTGTATCTGATAATGTACTTGATGGATTACCACCGGTAAGGAAGATCAATCATCAGATGGATTTGATTCCAGGGGCCAGTTTGCCAAACAAGGTAGCACATAGAATGACACTAGTAGAAAGTGAAGAGTTGAACATACAAGTACACAAGTTATTGCAGAAGGGGTTGATTCGAGAGACTTTGAGTCCCTGTGCTGTACTAGCAGTATTAGCACCAAAGAAGAATGGAGAGTGGAGGATGTGTATAGATTCCAGAGCAATAAACAAGATCACAATCATTTATAGGTTTCCATTGCCACGAATGGATGATATTATGGATTGTTTGAGTGGAGCTATGTATTTCTCAAAGATAGATCTGAAGAGTGGATATCACCAGATTCGGATCAGAGAAGGAGATGAATGGAAGACTGCCTTCAAGACAAAGGAAGGACTGTATGAGCGGTTAGTCATGCCTTTTGGGCTAACCAATGCACCGAGCACTTTCATGCGGCTCATGAACGAGTCTCTGAAAGAATTTTTGGGTAAGTTTGTCATTGTTTACCTAGATGATATTTTGATTTTTAGCAAGACATTGGAGGAACATATGATGCATATTCGTATGGTGTTTGAGAAATTGAGAGATGAGAAATTGTTGATTAATTTGAAGAAGTGCAGTTTTGTGAAGAAAGAGTTAGTGTATTTGGGATTTGTAGTTTCAGCAGAAGGTCTAAAAATGGACCCAGAGAAGGTACAGGCTATCCTTGAATGGCCTACTCCAAGGAGTGCTACTGAGGTAAGATCTTTTCATGGTTTGGCTAGCTTTTACAAAAAGTTTATCAGAAATTTTAGCAGTATTTGTGGACCCTTGACTGAAACAATGAGAGGGGATAGAAAAGAGTTTTCAATTGTTGAAACAAAAAGTTATAGAACAACTTGTTTTAGCACTTCTAGATTTTAATAAGGTGTTTCAAGTAGATTGTGATGCTAGTGGTACTGTAATAGGAGCTGTTATGAGCCAAGAAGGTAAACCTGTTACTTATTTCAGTGAGAAGTTAAATGATGCCAAGAGAAAATATTTTGTTTATGATCAAAAATTTTATGCTATAGTTCAGGCATTGAAAAAGTGGAGGCACTATCTGCTTCCTAAGGAGTTTGTTTTGTATATTGATCATCAAGCTTTGCAATATTTGAATAGTCAAGGAAAGTTGAATAGTCATTGGTTTCTTCTTATTGTTGTTCAATTGTGTCAACTGAATTACCATCATCTACATAAACAAATCTTTTATAATCCTTGGGTTCCTTTTTTCTATCCTCTTCATTCTTTTATGAAAATTCATCAACTCTTACATTTGCACTTTCAAATATTTTATTAGAATCCTTGATTAAACATTTATATGCCTTACTCTTTGATGAATAACCAAGAAATATTCTTTCATTACTTTTAGAGTCAAACTTTCCATTTTTTGAATCTTTCAGTATATAACACCTACTTCAAGAAAAATTGAAATAACTTACATTCGATGTGTGTCAAAACCATAATTCATAGAATGTCTTGTTTGTACCTTTCTTCAACTTTATTCAGTTGAGTGTAAAGTACAGTACTTATAACATCTCTCCAAAATGTTTGTGCGACCTTTTTATCAATCAAAAAATTTCTAGAATAATCAATAATAGATCTATTCCTTCTCTTAGCTATCCCATTCTATTTTGGATTCCTTGGTGCATACACTTATCTCTTAATTCCATGCTCATTACAAAAGATAGTAAATTCATCATAGACAAATTCACCTCCTCTATTAGATCTTAACCACTTTGGATGTTTACCTATTTCCTTCTCAACTCTAGCCTTATACCACTTGAACATTTGAAATGCATCAAACTTTTCTTTTAGAAACATAATAGACATCATTATAGAATAATCATACACAAACAAAATAAAGTTCCAATATCTGTAATAGCTTTGAACTTTCACAGGAGCACAAAGGTCAGTTTGAACTAATTCCAAAATACCATTTGTAGAATAAGAGTTTCTTGAAAAAGTAGACTTTATCATCTTACCAATTTTTAATTCCTTGCACATTACTTTATCAAGTTTTCATAATCTCATTAGTCCTCTAACTCTACTATTCTTACTCACTTTGATCAAGTTATCAAAATTCACATGACACAGTCTCTTATACCATAAGCATGCATCTTTAATTTTAACAAATAAGAAAATCTTTGCATCAGTATCAAGATAAAATAAATTACCTCTTGATTGTCCTCCAGTTCGAATTAGATCTCCATCAGTACGATATATCTTAACTTTTTTGTTCTTAAATTCTAGTCGGTGGCTAGTATTGTTTAGTTGTGCAACTCTCAACATATTATAGTTCAATCCTCTAACCAAATATGCATCATTACATTTATTCTCTTCATTTAACACAATAGATCTTTACCTTTCACAAGACATGGAGAATCATTTCGAAATCTAACAAATCCTCCATCATATTCTTCTACTTTCTCAAACTTGTCAATATCACTAGTCATATGATGCGAACAACCACTATTAATAATCCAAGAATGTAGTTTACTTACATGAGAAACAAGTGATTTTTCATCTTCATACTTTTCCTCATCTAATTCTTCCTTTCTTGCAATATAGACAACTTCATATCCTTCCTTGGTATCTTCTGATTCATCATCAATTACACGTTCCTTAGCTAGGTATAAAGACTTCTTACCTTTGTCCTTAGAATCTATGAATCTTCTATGTTGGTTGTCTCTTTTATCATTCTTATGTTTCCTATCATTGTTAAGACATATAGATGCAATATGTCCAATCTTATTACAATTGAAATATTTCAATGGTAACTTTCCTTAATACTTTCCTTTTCTTCTAGGTAGTCGGTTAGCTAGTAGTGCTTCCAATTTTTTTAGTTCTTTCTCTTCATTTAGAATTCTATCATACTCATTTCCATATTAATTGCTGTGATTTTATGTTTCTTTTCTTAATGGTCCAATGCTTACAAATGACTTGAAGTTAGTTTCAATGGTCGGTAGACTATTATCATAATTTCTAAGCTCAAATGCAATTAGCTTACCGATTAGGCCTTCAAGAGTAACAATATTGTTTGGTATAAATCTCAATTCTTGAATTGAAGACACTCTAATAGCATACTTAGAAGAAAGGTTCTTGAGATGTCACTTACCTCTTCTTCATTGGTCAATGATCCACCAGTACCTATGATGACACTCACAACTTCCTTTATTCTGCTACGATATTGTGTGATGTTCTCCTAATATTTCATCCTTATTTCATCATATTTTCCTCCCAAACTATCCACCTTAGATTTTTGTACATGTTGATCTCCTCCATAGATAAGTGTAAGCATGTCCCACATTTCTTTTGAATTAACACAATCCTTAATATCATTAAATTCAACATCTGAGAGGGAAGACACAATATCTATCATAACTAAGTTGTGTTCCTACTTTTCTCTCATTTGATCAATTTTCAAGGGTGCATTAGGAGGTGGAATGTAGTCATTATCAATCAAATTCAATGTAGAGTCTCCAATCCCAAATAGATACAATCTCATTTTTCTTTTCCATGTATAGAAACTTTCCTTGTTTAACTTAGGTACTTCTCTCCTATACATCTTTAGATCTTTTCCTCAAGTCTTTTAATCTTATCTCTTCAAAGTAATTAGCTCTGATACCAATTGTTTGATTATGGAGAGGGGAGGTGAATTAGTAATCCTTGATCACAGATACCTTCAAAACCTTTCTCTGATAAACTTGGTAGCAACTCGGTAAAAAAATAGTTCACTATTTACCGAAATAAGTAAATAAACTATAACAATCAATAGATCATTCACACAAATAATTCATAGCATGTAACACTAATATTTAACATGGAAACCCAACTTTTGGAAAAATCACTATGGGAATTGTCACGCACTAAGAAAATACTCTTTTAAAGTATGCTCCCTTAAGAGTCATTTTGGTTAAAGATTACAAAACATACTATAGGTGTGACCTGGTTAAGGGATTTAGCTCAGATCTATTAGGATCTTTACCTTGTTAGGAGTGTCCTTGTTAGAGGGATTTAAACACTCTTTAGGATGTCACCTTTCTCAAGAATTTTACAATAAGACTATTAAGTCTACTTTGTTAGGGATTTCTCTATTACAAATGCTAGTAAGCAACAGTAATAAATTTAACCTGTTAATTTGCAACTATCTTTTCTCAGTGACCAGATCTTTGTGTACTCTTCTATCTTAACTTGAATTCTTCATTATCCACTACCATCAACACTTCATCAAATCCTTATTTTCCCCTTGAAATGTCTATGTTGGACTTCTCTGCAATAGTTAGTAACCCTTCAACTTTTTAGTTTGTGATCTATTTGTCCATATAATATCATCCTTTATATACACATTATTTTCCCCTTAATCTCATCTATTATGTTTTCCTTTAATCAATTTTGAGTATTCAATTCATTATACCTTAGATCTAGATCTCAGTAACATGTTTTCTTTTAACTTAGGAATTTGAACTTTTCTAGAAACTTGTTCCATCTCTTTTTGCCGCTTAGATCTTTCCATAGATCTTCATCTTCAATTTTCTTGTCTGTAGATCTCTTGTAACTAAATTTTCTCATTATCATTATCATCCACCTCATCATAGCTAATCAATAAATATAAATTCAATCCTTATTTAATATTGTTCCTTTCTTGGTATCCTTCATTAGAATTTTTGCCACATCACTCAATCCCTAAACCTTTCTTCTTTACTGAGTGACCTATCTTTTTACCTTTACCTTATCGAGTGACTTTTCCATCTCGGTAGCCAAAAAAACTTCACTCACCAAATTCTCAAATCTTCATCACCATGATTTACTGACTTAACATCATCATATATCAGGTAGAAAACAATTATATCAACATAATCTAAGCGTTGTCCAATTTCTATCAGTTGCCCAATTAAGTTCTTTGACTTCTCAACTTCTCATGTATTATTCTCCTTAACTCATTCATCTTATATCAGTATTGAATGATATGGAAATATAATATAAATCATAAATCAATTTCTTGACATCAATGACAAGACTATAACTAATCTTACCTTTCTACTATCGTGTATTCCTCTGATCATTGTCATTCTTCATCATCAACTCCATTAGATACATTACTATAAGTTATGGTAACAATGTCAACTAACATTAATTAACTACCACTCATTCAACAAAGTCACCACCACTTGAGAATCTAATTTGCAGATAATCCTTGTCTTGCCAAGAGAAAAACTATGCTCCACCACATAGAAAATTAGAAGAACCTCCATAAGATTATTGGTATGAAGACTCTTATAAATTGATAAAATGAATGGAATATCTCTAGGGTTTTCATGATGAACTCCACCAATACTAGCATAACTAGGAATCTCTCAAGAAGAACCATCAATTTTTATTTTTAAAAGTCCCTATAGAGGAGAGGAGTGGACCAACAACCCTCCTTATTCATCCTTTGCAAATGATGTCAGCACCTATTTCACATGATTTTCCTAGCACCCCTCCTCATAAGAGAAAGAACACATCCCTTAAGAGAAAAATTTAACAAATTGTAGATATCTTCCTCTAGATCCACTCATCCATCATATTCACACTTTTCCAAGATAGTCTCAAAAAAAGAAATCACAAATAAAATGAACAAGCTTCCACCATAAGTGCTCAACAACAATCCTAGCATCATGAAAAAATAAATTATTTAATAAAGTTTTTATAAGCTTAATTTCAACACTTTTATCAACTAAATTTTAATATACATTCTATTAACTTACATGATTTCAAAATTCAACATTATCTATTTACTAACACAATTTTTTACTTTTACACTTTCATGTCATATAAATAGATCTATTTTGATAGTCATGATTTCATGTAAATATATTCTCTAAATATTTACACACAAAGATTGAAACTATTATTACTCGTTAAATTTCCAATTGTTTACATAACATGTACTTTTCATCTTAAACTAACATTTAAATAATTGATGGAGCATGCTATTCATAAAGATGTAAATTTAACTTTAGGAATGTTAGTGAATGATAAACACATTTTTTCTATATCTATTGTGGCCTTGTCTTATGTTATCCATTAAAATTGTTAATGGTTAGATTATAAGGAATTTTTATTGGAATTTGTTTAGTAATATCTCATATAATAGGTGAGGCAAAGATAAACCTTAAATTATCAATTTCAATGTTCACACAAAAAGGTATGTTAGATAGCTTTTAATATCCTCTAATAGATTGCAGACACTCAACTTTAGTGTATCATATACCTAATCAATATTTTGGAATCCATGATCATGATCTTGGATGGAAATCCTAACACCAATCACAATCACAATGAGGAGATATTAAGAAATTTCTTTTATCCATAGTGCAGATGGTGGGTTTGCAGGAAATGGTCTTTATGATATGGAATGAATTCATTGCTCATGCTTTTTGGTCCAATGTTGTAAACTAGATCTTTAACATAGAGTTCGGGAATCTATATTGGTCATTTCCAATATATTTTGGCAATGTTTTGGAGGAAGTGGGAGATAGTGAAGAAAGACCTATTCATCTTGTAGAGAATTCCAAAATGCCCATAGGTGTCATTTGGATAGAATTTTAGACTAGCATCCATCAAAACCAATAGAGGGATCTACCCCCATAATGGTAGAACTTACAGAAAAAATTAATATTTAATTAATCAATCATTATAATTAACTATTTCTTCTAATTAATTAAATAATTTATTATTTTTATTATTTTTCAAATTATCTTATAATTAATTAAAATTTATTTAACTAATTATATCTTCTCATTTCTCTACTAATTAATCAATTTAGATATAACCATCCACTCAGAAATTCCTTCAAAACTCATTAATTAATTGATTAAATATTAATCTCATAAATTATAATTATCTTTTTCCTAAATTATTATTCTTTCAATTCTCATACTTGGGATCATCTTCTATGCATCCTTCCACTTAACATGTGTAAGCTTGCACATTCCTCCAACAAGTCATCACATCACTATATCCATAACTCTATTGAATAAAAATGATATCTCTTATGGGGACACCTTCATGCTCTAAATATACTTTATCATTAAACTCCACCTCTCTCAATATAAATTTTTGTCTTATCTTCGTTATCATCAAGTCTATTGATGCTAATTATATTCTATCATTTCGCTATCCTAAAATATCTTTTATATCAATATAATTTATTTTTTCTACTCATAAAATATCATAATTAGATCTATTAGATTTTCACAATCCATATTAATGTTCATATCAATTTCTGGATTCGATTGTGTAGTGAATTTTTTCCATCAACGTTTCAGATCATACTACATGATCCATCATCAGGATGTTCATATTATGTTCTTTTCTCTCTAACATCCTAATGATGGATCATGTAGTATGATCCAAAATGTTGATGGAAAAAATTCACTACACAATCGAATCCAAAAACTTATATGAACATATCATAATTAATTAAGGAAAAATCAAGTGGAGCAAGGTTGCATTTTACTCCATCTCAACACAAGGGGAAAAGGTGATTTTATGTTTCCAATGGGACCTACATTCCTATTAGTAATTATTTTATTTGATCTTTCCTAAAATTTTTGGGTGGGTTTCCAAAATGACTTTATTTGATTGTGTTTAACTGCTAGCATTCTAGGATGACCCTTTTAATTTGTCACCTTTTTTTAAACTTTTCTTATAGAATTTATAACTTCTTTTGGTTATTTTTCTACTCCTATTAATTATCCAATGTTCTTATAGGTATTGACATTTAAATCCATTTACTTTGAAACTCTAGTACTTTCCCACCTATTTTTCAAATTATTTTTGGTCACGGTGATAAGTTCTTCGGAGGACTCTACCTCCTCGTAGCCTGAACTCCTCCTACATAAAAGATTCTCTATATGGAGGCACATGGGGTGTCTATTGTTCCCTCAGTTGGGGTGAATATTGATATTGCACTATGGTGAATGTTATTGATTCCAGTGTTGTTGGAACCTCATCCTCTAACATCAATCATGTTTCTATTGTTAATGGGCCACCCAAGATGAATTGGAAGGGTTCCCTTGTTGGTATGCATGATAATTCTATTGAAACTCTATTGACTCCTTCCTCCTTGAGGTTGCTTATTCATAGTTGGGAACGAAAATATTTTTCTCACATGTTGTGATGGATAAGATCATCTCAACACTAAACTTTTCTTTGGTTGGAAGCATCTTTTCCTTTAGAGCCACCATTGAAATGGTCCAGAAGTGGGCTTATGACAAGTGGAAGCTCAAGGGTAGCATCTGCATCTCCACTATGCCTAGGGGTCTTTTCCTATTTTAATTTACCAGTTAAGATGATCTCATCTTTTCTCTTTCTAGTGGTTGGGATTATGGTAAACACTCCCTTTCCTTGGTGAAGTGGAAGCCTGGTTTTGACCCCTCTACAGATATAAACATAATGGCCCCAGTGTGGGTCCACTTGCCTAGCCTCCCACGCAAGTTTTGGGAAAATAAAATCTTTTCCTAGATTGCACACTATTTTGGTGAATATGTGACTACTGATACCATCACCCTTTCTAAGATAGTGTTATTTTTCTCTCTCTTTTGTGTGAATGTTGTTATCAATAAACATCTCCTTAAATTCATTTCCTTAAAATGTAAATGGGGCAAATGGAGCCAAACATTAGTATATGAGAATATTTCCTTCTACTTCTAGAAGTGTTCTAAGTACAACCACACCATAGTAGAGTGTAAAGATACAACATCCAAGGATCTCAAGTTGAATGAGAAATGCTTCACCCTAATGCCTATTAGAAACTCTCAGGGGGCTCCTAACAATAGTTGTAAACACACCTCTGTCAGGATAGAAGATTACCCGTTTATCAAATATATGATTGACTTTTTGAAATCTACAGGCTCTGCTCTAGTTAATGGTTTGGACTTCAAATCAATTCCACTATCTCCTCTTGAGTGTGGAAAAATACCTCCTCTCCTTAAGAATAAAGGCTCTTCCCCTTTTGCATTCAATCCCTTGTCATTCATTGTTGAAGAGATTTATATTTTCTCTTCGCTTACTCCCTCTTATAACAACTCTACCTGTGGTAGTTCCCTAGGTTTGACTCTCATCAACCAATTATTGAATTTGTAGTTGTTGAAGTTAGCAAGTTGATTATTTCTACCCCTGATGGAAAGGTTACTTCTTCCCCCTCTAATGAGGATTGGTAGACTCAAAAAAGAAAAACTAAAAATAAGAGGGTTGATTTTGGTTCATAAAATAGATTGGGAAGACCTTCTAAAGATATGAAAGAATAAAAGCTATCATTGGGGATATTTCTAGTAGGAGGAAATCTAACATAGATTCTACTCAATGCAGTAAAAGATGAAGTGTCGCTATAATTAGAAGTTGGATGTTCTCCTAATTCAAGAAGTTAAAATGACTTTCTAGATTTTCTCCTTAATTGCCAATAAAATCTAGATTGGAGCCTAATTTTACTACAACAAAGCAGATGGTTCCTTACAAGGAATTACCACTATGTGTGACCCTAACAAGATTTCTTAGGAAGCATTTTTTTCTCTCATTCTTATCTTCCTGTCACTTTTAAATTGAATAACCTATTCTAACATATTTTCAATATTTATGATGCTAATTCCATGAGAGGTATAAAGGCTCTATGGGATGAGATCCTTTCTCTCTCTACAAATGATAAAAATGCTTTGTATATGTTAGTTGGTGATTTTAACTCCCCTCTCTCCTCCTCCTAGAAACTAGGTAGTTTGGAAGACTACACTGACAATATTTATGACTTATCTAACTTCATTAGCTAATTTGGCATTATTGACCTAGACTTGAAGGATCATCCCATACTTGGTCAAATAATAGGAAATGAAATGATCTTATGTAGGTCAGATTGGATAGATTCTATTTCTTTTTTGGCTGGGACTTCGGTTGTAATTTTTCTCTTTCGTCCCTTTTCCGAATGGTCTCTGATCACAATCCCATCTTGCTATAGTGGTCTCACAAGCCCTCCTCTAGTATGCACCACTTCAATTTTTAGATCATGTTGGCCTCCCATCTTAATTTTCAAGACAATGTTTCTCAATGATTGAAAACTCCAATCCAACGCTCTATTATGGAAAGAATCGCTCATAAGCTAAACAACATCAAAAGGGAAGTCAAAGAGTGATATAACTCTTCATTTGGAGACATTTTCAAATAAAAAATTGAAATTCAAGTGAACCTTGCTAATTCCAAAAATCTATGGCTAATGGATACCTCTCCCAATGTCTCCACAATGAGGAGAGATTATGGAGAAAAAAGTGAAAGGACAATATTAGCAAGGAGAAAATATACAGGAAATAGACCTGTCCATAATTTTTTGGTTGAAAGAGGAAAACCGCAATACCTCATTTTGTCACAAAAATACTAGTACCCAAATAAAAAAATACCACCACCTCTCTCCTCAACGATGATAATCAGGTGATCAATGATAAAATTTTTTTTTGGTGAAATAGTGGCTAAATTATTAAGATAGACTTTTGATGGGAAAGGGATTGTCAATTATACAATAGAGGACAAATATTAGACCACCTCCCTACACTGGTTGATGAATTTTCTAATAACTTCCTTTCTCATATAATTTATGATGAGGTTAGAAATGCAGTTTTTTCTATGAATGCCTACAAAGCTCCTGGTGCAGTTGGCTTCCCTTTGGATTTATTCTAGGTGTTTTGGGCTATTGTTAGCTTTGAAGCTTATCGGGGCTACTTGTCCAATATTTTCAGAATAGGGAAACTGGTGAAGAAGTTGAATAAAACTTACATTTCCCTTGTGCCTAAAATCTTTGAACCTTAATCCATGAATCACTTCAGACCAATAAGTCTGGGAAACACTATCTATAATATTTTCTCTAATGTCGTACTTAATAGATTGAAGTATCTTATTGATAGATGCATTAGTGGTAGCCAAAATGGGTTTGTTTCTAGTAGATAGGTTCTTGACATGGCTATTGCTACCAATAAAATAATTCACTCCATGGATAAAATCCATAACCAAAGTATGGCCCTTAAAATTGATATATCTAATGAGCTTATAATAGGGTAAGTTAGCATTTTCTTTATAAAGTGTTATCTAAATTTGGATTGAGTGGAAAACTGATCTCTGTTGTTTAGATTTGTGTTGAGACTATCTAGTCCTCTATTTTTGGTCAATGTGACACCCTGGCGATTTTTTCTTGCTGGTAAATGCCTTAGTCAAGGTGATTATATATCTCCATACCTTTTCATCTTTCTTGTTGAGGTTCTTAGCAGAATTTTTATGAACCTTTCTTCCACTAGTCGCCTTCAGGGTATCACATTTGCTTCAACCCTTCCTCCTTATATTTTGCAGTATTTTATTGATGACACTTTCCTCTTTTGTTGATTGTTTATGGTGGAAGATAAATAATGGAAAATATTCTTGTTGGATTATGCTTGTGCTTCTTGTAAATGCATAAAATACAAGAAAACCAAGATGTACTTTTTCAACACTAACATGGATCTTCAATCAAAGATCATAGGTATTATAGGTTGTCATGGTACCAACCTCCTTTATAGTTATCTAGGCCTCCCCCTCACTATTAGGGATCTTACACCCACTTTCTAGAATAGCATACTTGAAAGGATACAGGAAAAACATTTTAGATGGAAAGGTAAGCTCCTGAGTAATGCTAGTAAACTTTAATTGCTCATTTCTTACCTCCAAGGTATTCCTATGTAATTCCTTTCCATCTTCAAAATATTTGGTACCATGGCTGACAAGATAGAGAGAATTTAGAAGACGTTTTTATGCACCATGAAAACATCTCAAATATTCTCTCACTTATTTTCACATCTGAACATTCTTTCTTGAATGGTTCAAACAATTCACTTTGAGTTGTATCTGCAAAAAGTTTTTGATATAAAATTTTCATACCGGTCTCTTCATATTTCATCTATAAAGTGTCCCTTCTATTGGTAGAAACATGGGAGTGGTTGGTCCAAAATTCAATGACCCATCTTTTTATATCTTAAATTTTTTTATCTTTTCGAGGAAGTTTATAAATATTAACCCAATTCTTTTCAATATTTTCATCTAACATATTTATCCTCCTATTATATCTTTGAACGGTTCTTCTAGATACATTCAGTAATTCATAAATTGCTTGAACTTGTCTTCTTTGTGTCAACCTCTTTCTATAAATCATAGTCATCAACACTTTACGTGCAACACTTTAATCAACTCCTTGACCTACATGGTTAATAATGTTCAATGCATCTTGCAAATTTTTAATTGTTTCTTCTTTTACTTGACCTCCTGATCTTTTCCTATTATTAAAACCCAACAACTCCAAAACTAAAGTCATTTTCCTTTTCCTAAATAACATGTGAAATAATTGTTCTCTTCCCAACAAAGATTTATATTAAAAATATTCCACCCACATGTTTTTGAGATGAAATTTAATTGTGCTTTTAGGTATAGTGTATTCAGATAAAATTTGACTGAAAAGAGAATTCTCATTCATCTCCATCAAATTTTGCATGATAGAAAAATTATTTTACCTCAACTACTCCCAATTTATTCATCTACTTGGGTTGCATATTCTTCAACATCAATAGGTTCTTCTTCAATATCAATAGGTTTCTCTTGATTATATTTTGTATGAGCTTTCATTGTGTCATCCCTTTTTTTATCATATTTCCTTAATCTATTCCTTTTATTCCCCATTGCACAAAGTATTCAAATTGAGAGGTGAAAATTCAATGCAAGAAAAGATCACTTTACTACTCCTTAAAAAGATCTCTTTTAAACTCTTTTAGAAAAAAATCGCTTTCAAGCTCCTTCTTAAATAATCACTTTCAAACTCCTTTGAAAAAAAATCACCTTCAAACACCTTTTGAAAAATTGCTTTCCAACTCCTTCAGAAAAATAACTTTCCCACTCCTTAAAAAATAATCTCTTTCAAACTTAGGGTCATAAAAAATCTCTTTGAAGCACCAATAGAATTGATTTATTTGCACATTTACTTTTATTTTAAAACATAAAAGAGAACTCCTCATATATATGAGGATCAAGAAATTGGTTGTTCACTTGATCACTTGTAGGTTGTTAATGCTTGGCCAAGTAGGATTCAGTTGAATCCTACTTGGCCGAGTCATCCTATGTGGCATGCCATGTCGCAACCAACTCCCCAGAATTTGTAGAATTACAGCACTTTGGAATTTTGAAAATTATTTCTCCATCAGAACTCCACATATTGAAAAAATAAATATACCCTTTCATAGACCTTGTAATCAGGAACATGGACATATAATTTTCATAGTATTTCAATTAGAAATATTATAATTAAATTTGGAAAATACTACAAATAATTATATTCCCTTTTGAGAAGATGCTGATTCAGAAAATGCAAAAAATTAGTAAATCGTATCAGAAGATTTTAAAAATTATATGGAACACTAGAGGAGAGATTCATCTTCAAGAATATATAAATTTTTTTTTATTGGTATAGTTTTCATAGGGGAAATAAGGTGGGAAATGAAAACTATGAATTTTGGGTAAGTTCAATTTTGAATAGTTATAACAGAAAAATTATACATCAGAAACCAATCTTTCTTTTTTTCTACACTAGCTATACATATCATCTAAACCATATTTTGAAATCACAAGAAAATAATATTTTTACATTTGGTTTTTTAAAGAGAGGTAGACACCCTGATTTGTAGTATTTTTCAGCAATTAAAAAATGGACTTTAAAAATTAAAAAACATATCAATTCTTTTTCAAATTTTTTTTTTTTGAAAATAATAGGGATATACTTCATGTAGTTTTACACATTTCATCTATTTACATCATCTTCAAATTCTAAACAAAAATATCACTTTTATCTCCTTGAAGTTGAATAGTTTTAGTATTAGCCATTTCCATAATAAAAGTGTTACACAATATTGTTCTTTTACCTCTAAAAGAAAATATTGGCCCTTGTCAATTGGGACACAATTTTCCACCCCAAATCTCAAAGGGACTTGGGTGTGAGAAAACTTACAGGCCTCAACAAATCACTTATTTCTAAGATGGGATAGAATTTCATTGTTGGTAAAGTGGATTGGTGC
This sequence comes from Chamaecyparis obtusa, assembly GCA_027943335.1. NCBI lineage: Eukaryota > Viridiplantae > Streptophyta > Pinopsida > Cupressales > Cupressaceae > Chamaecyparis > Chamaecyparis obtusa. The sequence continues at coordinate 74,126 of BSBK01008903.1, read as the reverse complement.
TCCATCATGAAGGCTAAATACCTCAATCATATTTTCTTTCATCAGGTAATTGGTTCAAATGGTCTCCCTATAGGGTCCAAAATATGGAATAATATCATAAAATAAAAAGCTCTTTTGAGAGATCAGCTCAAATATATTATTGGCAATGGGAGGACCATTATATTTTGCGATGAAAAATGGATAGGGAATAAACCTCTCATGGACACAAATTTTCCTACCCTAATGAGAGAAGCCGAGTTAGTCTTGGTTTATAGTATCTCTAACTACTTTACCCCTATGGGTGGATTGAAAAATCTTCTACAACACTTCAATAATAGATTTGACCTTATCTGTTTAGTCTCGGACCTCCAAATTCTTTTGTTGAGGATTAGGCTCCCTCTTTTCCCTCAGGAGGATTACTTTATTTGGACTTTGCAACCTTCTTGTGCTTTCTCTTTTAGATATACTTACATTTTTCTACTTAAGTTCAATGGTGAGCCTAATAGTTGGAAGAAAGTATGGAATACCCAACACATCCCAAAATTTATTTTTTCTAGTGAGCCTCCACCCATGGTAAAATCCCAACTATTAATAATCGTACCAAAAATGTGGCTTTCATCTATCAAACCACTGCTACCTTTGTAAGAAGGACATTAAAACTATTTCTCATTTGTTCATACAAAACAAATTTCCCTCTTATGTCTAGAAACACATACTTCAAAGACTCAATATCAAATGGGTTTTTCACAATGGTTCTCAACAATTTATTGACTAGAAAATCCTTCCCAACACCCCCTTCTAAAACAACTATGGTTTCAATTTCCTCCACATGTCTGCTAGTTTTTTGGGAAAGAAAGAAACAATAGGGTGTTTAGAGATAAGGAAGAATCTATTGATGATGTGCTCTTTGTTCTTTAAAAAGTCCTTTAGGAAAATTTGTCTATCAAAATATGGACAACTCCTTCTGAGCCTCCCTCATGGTGTGACACCTTGTTAGCTCTTCCCTGGGGGCTCCTGGAGGATTTCAATAATTTTAATAATTATAATAAAATTTCTTTTGTCTAATACTACTTGGTTGAACCCCCTATCTTTCCATGGTGTAAGCCTTATTTTGATGAGGCTTCCATAAAATGTTTATTTGTTGGGTGAGGTATCATTATAAACTACTTTGGTTTTCTCATTACTTCTTATATAGGTCATTTTCATGAATCTATCATTAATGAGGGTGAAGATATGGATCTACTCTAGGGAATCAAATTTTCCCTCTCTATTGGCATCACCACGCTAGTGATTGAGGGAGATTACCAATTAATTATTCAAGATACCAAAGATACTTTCTCCCTAGGATGGTCAATTCAATGTGTTATAAATGACATATGTTTCCTCCTCAATGGATTTAACGAATTCCACTTACAAAATATCTAGAGAGAGGGGAATTATGTTGTTGATCACCTTGCCTATATTGAGACAGAAATTGTTGGTGTTAAAAGTTAGCGAAATGAGAGTTCCCTCCCTCATGGAAATCTCACTTTCATGAGAAAAGACACCCCTCTCTAGTTATGACGATTTTCAAATCCAATGTCTGGTCTTTGATGTAGGCCTTGTCGAAGCTTCTTGGTGGGTTGTTGATTTACTTTCTATTGCTAAATACTGTTTACCATGGTTTAAATTGGCCACATGAATTTTTTCTAGTTTTAATTTTTCTCCTCACTATCATAATGATTTTTTGAGATACAATACTCATACATTTTTTTACCACCTCATTTTTGGTGGGTTTTTGGCTGAGCTGGTGATACGTGCTAAAACTCTTTCCATTTTTAGAATTATTATCTCCTCTAGTACTTTCCTTTTTTGAGACCTTTTGCACAAGTAAAAATCCCAGTTTTGAGATGATAAAATTTAAGGGATGGACGTGTAATAAATACATTCATTATATAATTTACCCGTCCTTATTATGATCATTCACTTCAAAAGTGCCTTCTTGGGGTTTTTCTCACAAAGCTTCTCTATGATTTTTGTGAATATATCTCTCTACAACATATTCATTTTCCTCTCAAACACCATGGATGGAGACCATTTGCATATTGAACCTGATAAATGTGATGAGTGGAAGAGAAATTGCATGGTTTGGCATATATGTGAACAGGGAGGAATTTATCAATTCATGGAGCTCATGAATGACCACGATGAAAGTATTGGGTAAAAGCATAATACGTTGTCACCCTTTTACAAAGGAAAAGGCTAACAAAATCAAAGTTGTTCAACTTCAATAGTATAAAAATGAAATTTATGTTTGGAATTTGAAGATGATGTAAACTAATTAAATGTGATAAAATGGATGAAGTTTATGATTCATATTTTTAATCATTTTTTTTAATAAGAATTGATATATATTTTTAATTTTTAAAGATGATATTTCAGTTGCTGAAAAATGTTGAAAATTAGGGGTCTAGTTCCCACTAAAAAATTATATGTAAATAAATATTTTTTCCCCTAATTTCAAAATATGTCATAGATGATATATATAGCTAGTGCATGAAGAAATAAAAATTGGTTTGTGACCTACATTTTCTCTTTTATAACAATTCAAAATCCAACTCATTGAAATTGACAGTTTTCATCTCGCAACATATTTTTCATAACAAATCTATCCCAATAAAAAAAGAAATATATATTCTTGAAGATGACTCTCTCCTCTAGTGCACCATATCTTTTTCAAATTTATTTAATATGATTTACTATTTTTTTCTTTCTTTGAACCAACATCTCCTTGACTGTTAAAATACCTACTTGCAATATTTTTCAATTACAATAAACTATGTCTATTAAAAACACTATAAAATCTATATGAGGATATTCTTGACTTTAATCTCTACAAAAGGGTATTTTTTTATTTTAAAAAAAATATCGTAAAAAAGATTAGGAGTTATTGAAACACCACTTTTCTGGAATAATTTTATTTTTATGGTAATTGGACCCAAAGTGGTATAAAACATGCATTTAATAGACATTTCTAATTGGAAAAGTTAAAGAACTTATCTAACTTAGTTAAAATGAATCTAGCCAGACCATATGTTTGACCAAAATTAATTTTTAGTTAGAAATACTAAAATTTAGCTATGTTGATAAGTTAGCCTAAAAGGTGACACCTGATTTTGATTTTACCCTATTTCCATGAAGTGTTTTGGTTCTTGGGATGCCAAAAGGGTCCCCTTGGGGGTAATTTCCTTTGAGGTTAATGAATATTTGATCACACATGATACCGACCTCTCCACTGAGGGTTGCAAGTGGAAGAAAACCACTAATGTCTTTGATACCACCAATGTCAACCAATTATTTCATGTTGGGGAACAACATGCCAATCTTAGAGGGGATTTTGACCATGAACAACTATCAAAGCCTTGGGACCACATCTTCCTTGCAGTTATGAGGTATTTCACACTACAGGGAAGATTAAGTGTGTACTATTTCTACCACCACTCATTCTTAAATCTTTTTAGGTATCACATTGTAATTTGTATTCTATTTTACCTCTTGCATTCTATTGAAAATAATGTTAAGGATGTGTCTGAGGTTAAGAGAAATGGTAAAAAATTAGTATCCTCCTATATGCAATGAAAATATGGACCTATTTGCTACAAATAAAAAAGACCAAAAAACCAAACAAAATCACATTAGATGTTAGTCATTTCAAATGCAACAAAATAAGTAATCTTCACTACAACATCCAATGAGATAAAATAAGGACACCCAAAGCCTTGTTTGATTTTCTCTTTGAGATTATTGTGGGTATGCTCTCCCAACACAAATGAAATGCAAAACTAAATTCAAAATTATGGGATGCAAGCTAGATGGTGGTGAAGGGATTGAGAACAAGTATGAGGAACTTGTCCCAAGCTTCACAAATGGTAAAGATTAAGATTGATGCAAGATTAATTCAAGACTATCATAATGCAAATAAGATTAAGATCTATGATAATGCAACAAGATAAAGATCTAAGAACAAGATTAGATTGGAATTAATAAAAGAACTAGAATGATTAAGAATGCTAAAAGATGCAAGAGCTAAGAGATCAAGAAGAAAAAGAACCTAGACCTAAAATAAGGAGTGAGGCCTCCTTTTATAGAAAATGAAAAGAATTGGATGGTGGAGATTAAGAGGAAAAAGAATGAGTGGATGGGATTAAAGGTTAGGTAGGGTTTGGAAAATATGAAGAGGCAAAATGAAATGAGTGGATACGATTAATAGGAAAAAAAATTTAGTTGATAGGATTAAGAGACCAAAAGATGTTAGGTAGGGTTTGAAAAAGGTGAAGTGAAAAAAGATGAAAAAGTCAAACTTCACTTTTAGAGGGAAAGAGAAATTTAAAAATGATTGGTGGAGAAAGAAGATGGAGTGGTGGCTACCTTGGAAAAGGTGATTGTGCACATGATTAGAGGTAATCAACCTTTAAATCAAGATTAAAAGAATATTTAGAAAAAGGTAAGCATTGGAAAAAGGGAAAAGGAATTAAATTAAAATAAATTTAATTTAATCATGGTTTGGAAGAAATTTAGGCTAGTGGAGGAAATAAAATTTATTTTATAAAGGGAAATAGAGGGATAATATATTAAACTAAATTAAATTAAATATATTAAAGTATTTCAATAAAATTTAAATACAAAGGGAAAATAAATTTATTTAATTAAAGTAAATTTAATTAAATAAATAGAAGAATATAACGATTATAGTCAATTAATAAAATTAACCATAATGTTAAGGGAAACTATTAATAAAAATTAACATTATTGTGAATGGACAATTTTAGGTGTCTACATTTTACCCCTCTTTGATGCGGTGTTGAAATCGGCATCGCGTTAAAGAAGAAGAAAATAAGATGCCCCAGGACTCATGCCTAAGTGATGATGAAAAGAGGATGAGGATGGTGCCCCCTCGAGAAAATTGGGCAACAAAATAATTTTGAAATTTTTATCAAAAAGGAAGGGTCATGATAGCGAAAGTGAATTAAAGAATGCCTCTAATGCAAAATGAACCTAAATGAAGATTATCATTGTGTCAAAATGGAAGATCATATCCTATTTTTATGTTGTACTTGATGTTATGCACCAAGGTATAAGGAAGCAAGATGACCATGTGCCAAGTACATGATCAAAAAGGTCATATACAACCATATGTCACAAGGGCATCTATCCTAACCATGTGCCAAGTACGTGATCAAAAAGGTCAAATACAACCATATGCTCTTGTGACAATAGGATGCAAAGACCATGATAGATGCAAAAAATACTAATACATACAAGCAATAAGAAAGCATGCACAAAAAATCAAAAGAAAAATAACATATTACCCCTAGTCAAATGGAATACCAATTAATTGAATGATTGATTGAGTGATCGGGAGGGTAGGGCCTCAAGGATTGGGAAGGATACATCTCATGATGATGATGGGATTTGAAATTGATCAATTGATTAACAAACGATGTGGTTTAAGATGATGGCTTGATTAAATATTAACATGCTAGATTGAAAGATTGGATTGCATTGATTAGTATTGATTGCACACTATTGGATTGACTTGAGATATTTTTGGATTATAGGGGTTTTTTCATTTTTTTAGTTTTTATTATTTCATTTTATTTGGATGAGAGGATTGGATAGAATGGAATAGAGAGAGAAGATGATTGGATAAGATTAGATTGGAAAGAATAGAAGGGGAATAGTGTATGTGCAGGATCATGGTATGTCAAACCAGACCCTTAAGTGGCAATGAAATTTCAAAAAATCAGGTTTAGGCAAGTTGACATAAAAATTTGAACAAGTTATAAATATTATATCAAAAATATGTAAGAAGAGAATCTGTAGAAAATTGAATTTATTTTCTAAGATACTAGGCCTTTTTTGAAAAATAATTATTCTATATGTTAAAAATTTCAAATTCTAGTGTAGTAGTACAAAAATTTTAGGAAAAAATAAGAAGTAGGTCTATGTCTGACCACCTTAAACACAATCAAATGATAATTTTTTTTCACAAGATTCTCAATACAAGTAGTAGACTCATGTTTGGATGTGACACATATGTTTTTCTAAGTAAATAATTAATTATGATTATTATTCTACAAATTTTCTAGAATACAAAAACTCGTGTCTGACCACATTAACTTAGTCTAAAATTTATCAAATTAAAAACTTCTTTTATTTTTATTCTAGTATGAAAAGCATAGAATGTGACACATATTTTGGATTTCAACAATCTTATACATTTTGAAAATTATAGTTATTTTTCAATAAGTCTATCATTCAGGACTGGAAAGATAACAAGTAGGTGTATGTCATACCACATTAAATAAAATCAAATGATAATATTTTATTATAAGATTCTAGATAAAGGTAGTAGACTCATGTCTGGATCTGATGTATATTTTTTTGTATTTTTTTTCCAAGTAAATAATTAATTATGATTTTTCTACTACAAATGTTTCTGAATATAAAAACTCTTGTGTCTGACCACCTTAACTTAGTCTAAACTTCATCAAACTGAAATAATTATTTATTATTATTGTATTACATGAAGCATATAATGTGATATATATTTTAGATTTCAAAAATATTATATTGTTTGAAAGTTATAGTTATTTTTCAAAGAATCTATCAATTAGGACTTCATTTTCATATTGCCACTTTTTGACATACCATGATCCTGCACATATCCAATAAATGGATTGGAAGAGAAGATGTTTGGATAAGATGAGATTGGAAAGCATGTGAGAGGAATAAATGGATTGGATTAGAAGATAGATAGATTCGATAGACAAGATGGTTTGAATAAGATGAAAGATTGATTAAGGGATTGGATAGGATGGAATAGGAAAAAGGATAAGTGGATTGGTACCAATAATAAGGGATAACCAAGGAATGATAGAGAATGAAAGGATGGAGAGATTTTTTGGTTTGAAAATGAATGGATGGAAGGGAGGCATTGGATACGAAGATAGATGGCATGAATGGATAGGTAAGGAGGATATGGAAGATTATTGGATGGGGGATATAGGGATGGAGATGATGGGGAGGAGATGGACGAGGCTCCAAGGACCATGTTGAAAAGGATTTAAATGCCCTAGACCATAGGTAGGAAAATGAAGAATGGAAAGATGGGGGATAAGGATGGATGAAATGGAAAGATAGTGTGAGGGACACATGAAGGAGATGAAGGTGTGTTCATTGTCCAAAGCATAAAAGGATACTTTCTTTGTATTTTAGTACCTCTAGTTTTTTATGAAGGGAAAAGGTATGAAAGTGAAAAGTGGATGGATAAGGGATATGAGATGGAGTGTATATAGAGGATAGGGGATAATGATATGGAGGATATAGATGGAATTATATAATAGTTAATGGATGGAGGAAATGTATAGGATAATCAAGATCAAGGACATGGAAAGGCGTGTGGACTCAAAGAGTATTATGAATGATGGACTAGGGGAATGAATAAGATGAGGACAATGAGATGGATGATAGGGATGTCAAGATCAAATATGTGAAAATGGATGAAATTATGTAGGAATATAGATGGGTAAAGAGAAAGGGTTATGGAAGGTACATATGGATAGAGCAGATGCATAGGATAGTCAAGATCAAAGATGGGAAAGGAAATGTTAATGAACTTAGATAGGAAAATAGATGGTGGATAGGTAATGTGGAAGATATTTATGGTAGCATAAAATGGATGGAGTTTTTCGCCAAGTATATAGTGAAAGGGAGGTAGATAAATGAATGGAAAAGATATGATATATATGTGAAGTATATGATCGAGAAGTTATTATGGATGGATAGCAAGAAGGAATTACCCCCAAGTATGACAATAAAGTATAGGGATCAATTACACATTATGCATGTTTTCCAGGTTTTCATCATGGTACTTGCCCAAGGCACCTGATTACCAATTTTTCACCATTGGATGATTTTTTTATTTTCTTTATATTCACTTTTTTTTTGGAGGAATTCAAGACTGATGCTCTTTGGATAATGTTCCTCTGGAAAGATATGCTACAATTGGCCAAGGCCACTAGAAGGTAAGCTCAAAGATACTGATAATGGTGATGGTAGGTGAAAGATATGGAGGTTAAGGGAGATGAGGGCTAAGGATTTACGCGTAAGATGGTGTGAGAGGAATGGGAGGATATGATATGGAAGGATAGGGATTAGATATAGGAGTTGGATATTGGATAGGGTATTGAAAGGTTTGTGTGGGAGTAGGTGGAAATGATGGCAATATCAACATCGACACACACCTTCAAGGGTAGTGGATAGGTGAAGGGAGAATGAATTGGCTACCATGAAGTTTTGATGTAGGAAGTGATGTGTATTTTTGGACACAAGGGCCCAAAATAGATGTAGGAGAGAATGGAAGATATTTGGAAGAATACAGAGTGGAAGTCTTTGGAAGCTTGAATGTCAAATTTGATTTTTCTTTTATATTATAGTACTCAAAGAGAGACTTGGGAATCCACATAGCTTTTGATTTCTCTTTACATTTATGTGATTTTGACTACAATTCTTCCACGATAGACTTAGAAACCCATATTTTCTTTGATTTTTTTTTTATTGGAGGACCCTTGTGGTCTGTTGAGTATTTCCCTTTTCTTTGTAGCCATATGTTAATTAGATAGGATATGGTGATCTTTGTATGTAAGTGGATTCTTATATTTCTTGTTTTTATGTTGCGAATCCAAATTACTTCCAAAAGACTTGGGAATTGTGGATGAATGAGGATCATATAACATGTTTTGATGGATGGATGGATAGAAATCTCTCAAGGATGAATGTCTTTGTTGATCTTGAGGTATGGTGGAAGAAATAAATGATGAGCTAGGAGTGAGAGGTATAGTGGATGGAGGAACATAAGGACCTAAAATGGATGGAAGGGATGAAGGGTTTATCATTGGGATATAAGGGTCCAAAATGGATGAATGAGATGAAGGGTTTCTTTTATGGATATAGGGACCCAAGATGGATTTGGAAAATAATGAAGGAATATGTTTATGCTTGAATAGAGGTATATAAGGTGTAGGAGGGATATGAGCATCTGTAGAGTGAGAAATATCACCAAGGACATCAAGTCTAGGGTTTCCTTGGTCCTCAAGAGGCTCCTTAATAGGAATAATAAGAGCTTGAGGAGGAATAGGATCTTCTGAAGGATTAGGATCTTGCGACGGAGGATCAAGAAGGAGAGTGAGATCTTGTGGAGGATTAGAATCATGAGGGGAATTAGGGGGAATAATGGGATATTGAGAGGGATTAGAATCATGACATGGAGATGAAGGGGTACTTTGATGTTGACTTTGGGAAGGATTATGTGGTGGAGTGGAAGGGATGGTAGGATCTTGAGATGGATGGATATCATGGAATGGAGAAGAGGGAATTTCTTGATCTTGATTAGGAATGAGATCATTAGGTGGATCAAGAGGGAGGGGTGGATTGTGCAAAATAAGGGGTTCAAGGAGTGGAGGAATGCTTGAATCTATAGGATGAGAGGAATCTTTGTATGCAATGAAAATATGGACCTATTTGCTGAAAATAAAAAACATCAAAACACCAAACAAAATCACATTGGATGTTAGTCATTTCAAATGCCAAAAAATAAGTGATCTTCACTACAACCTTTGATGAGCTAAAATAAGGGCACCCAAAGCCTTGTTTGGTTTTCTCTTTGATATTATTGTGGGTATGCTCTCCCAACACAAATGAAATAAAGAACTAAATGCAAAACTATGGGATGCAAGATAGATGATGGTGAAGGGATTGAGAACAAGTATGAGGAACTTATCCCAAGCTTCACAGATGATAAAGATTAAGATTGATGCAAGATTATTTGAAGACTATGATAATGAAAATAAGATTAAGATCTATGATAATGCAACAAGGTTAAGATATAAGAACAAGATTAGATTAAAATGAAGAAAAGAACTAGAATGATTAAGAATGCTAGAAGATGAAAGAGTTAAGAGATTAAGAAGAAAAAGAACCTAGACCTAAAATGAGGAGTGAGGCCTCCTTTTATAGAAAATGAAAAGAATTAGATGGTGGAGATTAAGAGGAAAAAGAATGAGTGGATAGGATTAAAGGATAGGTAGGGTTTGGAAAATATGAAGAGGCAAAATGAAATGAGTGGATAGGATTAAGAGCCAAAAAGATGTTAGGTAGGGTTTGAAAAAGGTGAAGTGGCAAAAGATAAAAATGTCAAACTTCACTTTTAGAGGGAAAGAGAAATTTAAAAATGATTGGTGGAGAAAAAAGATGGAGATGTGGCTTCCTTGGAAAAGGTGATTGTGCACATGATTAGAGGTAATATACCTTTAAATAAAGATTAGATGAATATTTAGAAAAAGTTAAGCATAGGAAAAAGGGAAAAGCAATTAAATTAAAATAAATTTAATTTAATCATGGTTTAGAAGAAATTTAGGCTGGTGGAGGAAATAAAATAATTAAAATTTATTTTATAAAGGGAAATGGAGGGATAATATATTAAATTAAATTAAATATATTAAAGTATTTAAATAAAATTTAAATACAAAGGGAAAATGAATTTATTTAATTAAACTAAATTTAATTAAATAAATAGAAGAATATAATGATTATAGTCAATTAATAAAATTAACCGTAATGTTATGGGAAAATATTAATAAAATTAAACATTATTGTGAATGGACAATTTTATGTGTGTACACCTCCATTAGGGCCTTATGTTACAATTTTACCATTTCTATTTGTCCCTTTCCCCTCATTGCCAAATTATTATTAAATAAGTTCCTAACTCTTCCAACTCCCCCCTTTCCCCTCAGCCACCCCTATGGATGCCCCTAGCCCTAGCCATAAGAAAACAATACCTTCTCTTAAGAAAAAGAAAGATGCCTCCCCTAATTATTTTAAGAACAAGATGGGGAAAAACTTCAAGAGGTCTTCGCCCCCCATTAGTACTAGACCCAAGTCTGCTAAAAATGTCAAATTGGAAGTTGATCTTGATGGTGAGATCATGAAGGATACCAATACACCCAGTAGATCCACTCATATTATGGGTACACTTGAAAAGGACAACATGAAAGAGCCTATGGACTTAGATAATGTGGAGTCTGAGGATAATGGTGAGGACTAGGTTTTCCTTTCTTCCTCATAAATCACCTCAATCCATCTCTCAACCAACATTAATTTAGACCTTGGATAGCCAACCCATGACTAGGAAGAGACCAAAATATTTCTTGAGATTGAGGACAAAGAAAAGTCCCTATTGGAGGTTTACAAAATAAAAATTGGCTTGGATTCGGCAGAGGCTTCTTTACTGAATTAAAGATTGGATGAGGTGTAGAAAAATTCACAATGGTGGATGGAAAGCTTGTAGAGGTAGATAAAAAATTGTATAATGTATGTCATTTTTCATTAAAGGTGATGCACAACTTAGCTACCATGGTCTACATGATGCAGGCTGACATTGTCAAGGATACAAAGGATATTAAAGACTATAAGGAACACTTCAAGTTCCTTACAAATGATTGCATGGTGATGATGCTCACTAGTAAATGGAAGAAGACAAATAGTTAGTGCTGGACCTTCCCTTTGGTTTTTTTTATTTTGGTTGGCCTTGGCCTTCTTTTCCATGTGTTTGTTTATGTAGTTTTTTGTATATTTTACTAGACTTTTACTATAATATTTATTATTACCCTAAGTGGTCTGTGTTTAAAACATGTTTAACTACTGTGATGGACACCATTATGGACTCTCCTATCTTTTTATTAGATATTATTATGGGTATCACTACTATCCTAGTTTTTATGCACTAGACCAATTATAGTTTAGTTGTTATATATCTTGTTCTAGTTTTTTATGGTGATGCGAGGATTCATATTAATGTTTATCTCTAGATGGTTGAAATTTTATCCTTCTCTTCTACTAATATTGTTATTGTGCTAACAATGTTTCTATGTTGTTAGTTTAGTTTTTTTTCCTCACCATAGTGGCTAGTTGTAAAGGGACGTCACCCTTCTTTTGTTGTATTACTTATTCAAAAAAAATTAAATCCATTACTAGGCTTCTATAAAATCATCCTTCTTGATCTTCAAGATGTTCTTGTACTTTTTAATGTATTCTCTTATTTTTTCAAGTTTAATTTCTCCTTATTTATAATTAACATTGATTTCATAACCTATTTCTTACCACATTTAACTATTTTCAACATTTTTTAATTATGTGATTTTTTCCAAATTTGAAAGAAAAATGTTCAAGTATGCACTTTTGATCTATTACATGACACTTTGATCATCATGGATCCAATTTAATGTTGCACTTCAACCATAACTATTTTTTAATTTTTTTTTTCTATTTTTATGGTTTCCCCCTTTCATATCTAATTTCATGTATATGACCTATAACTTGATGCTTATACATTTCTAATATTGTGTGTTTTTTTTATATTTTACTTTTTTTCGTTTATTAATAACTTGAATATGTAATAAACTAAAACTAGATAGACAATCCATTTTGTAGATTTATTTTTTGAATATTTTTTCCACTAATTTATGTAATAACAATTTTAATTAAAATAAAATAGGTTTTGAAGGGACCCCAAAAATCCTATGATGAAAAGATAAACCAACTAAACCCAATAGTAGACTAACAACCAAAAAGAGAACAACAAACAGAGGGTCATAGAACCACACCACACTATTGAAATTCTTTAAGGATTTTAATTGTGTCCAATTCATGTCCATAATGTATTTCTATCCATAACCATGACACATATATAATATAGGACTAGTCAAAAGTACCTATAGCATGGTTGTGGATCCTAGTAGAAGGACCTTGCAGAGGAACTAAAACCATTTTATTTTGATCAAGAACAACAAACAAATCCTAACCAACACGAATAACATAAAAAATAGTCTTGCCCTTATTTCCAACACTAGCTTTGAAAACATTGGATTTTTCATTAAGCATTTAAATCCTCATGGTGCTCATTTGAATAAAAGACCTACTAGAGACTGTCATGTTGAGATTCCTATACACCTTGCCAATTTTTTTCTCTAGCATTATAATTTTTAATTCCTACTCAATATTCATTACATTAACATCTTTGGCTACTACTTAGATGAGAGCCAACATTTTATCCAAGATATACTTATAATTCCCCTTTTTAACACATTATCAATCATTAATCCTAGAAGTGAGGGAATTTACTCTACCTTTAACTAAGTCGATTAAGAAATATAAGATAATTAAAAGAGATTTGTTTCACCATTAGTAGCATCATTTAGAAGCATAGTTGACACATGTACAATTTCATCAGTAGGGATTTTTACAAGATGTAGGCCCTTGGTCTCCTTTTGGTCAATGTGGTGTTTGGGGTCATGACATGGCTTAACTATTTATTGTGTTCTATAAGTCAATAGATTGTATCAATCATTAATAGATCAATCTTTTTCTATAATAAAATTAAAAAATTACTATAAAATCCTAGGTCATAAGTTTAAACCCAACATTTGCATAAGGGATATTGTTGCAAGGTGTTCACCCTTGGTCTCCTTGTGTTGTGCAATGTGGGACTTGGGTTCATGATAGTGATTAATGTTGGCATTTTTATGTAGGTGATATGTATTTTCATCATATGATTATTTTTTTTGTATCATCATTGCTGGAAACATGTTGATTGGATGATTTGGATCAGCTATAGCTATAGTAAATTTGTTAGATCAAAGAAAACACTAAGTGTTAAGTCAATCTGTTAGAAGATGGGACACAAGGTTCAGGAGACTAGATCTGGTGTTGGAGACTGAGTTAAGGTGTGTGATCGTATAGGTATCATGTACAAAATCATATCAATCTATGTCTATAATCATATCAATTAGTTTAAAGAATTCAAAAAGTTATTCAGGATTGAAGAGGCACTGGCAGTAATAACAAAGTATCAAAAGATATAGTCAGTTATATTGGTGTTGAGGTAAAATGTAAGTGATGGACCAACATGTTGTCTAGATTAAATGTTTTGGGGTGACATCAAGGATGTTGAATTTTGATTTTGGTGTGTTGAGTCATATGTTAAGTTTGATTTTAGTGCCAAATTATAAAATGTTTTAGTTTTCTAGCACTGATTTAAGAAGAGTATATAAGGGGTTATGAAAATCCTTAAGTATGATGTTGCGATGGTGTGTGGTGCTTGATAGTGATTCTTGAAAGAAGTAAAGAGGTAGTACAGTATTTAGGATAGCGTAATTGACAAAATAATTGGATATGTATGTTAGTTTATTATTGAGTTTAGATCATACATTTGAATTCATATACTGAAGGTAGAATCTAATAGGTCTGCGATCTAAATCCCTTAGCAGGATCACTTACAACACAATGAGTAGGATATTCAACATGATCTGATGATCAAAATCCTCTAACCAAGTATCTCTATAACTAGATTTTTGAAATCCTTTGACCGGGTAGTCTTTAACAAGACTTTTGTAGCTTCTAACAAGAATAAGTACTCTTAACCAGGTATAACCTCAAAAGGGTTTGTAATTTCTCCTAATAGGGAATATTTCATCATTGTACTAGTGAAAGTTTTGGGCATCATCCCCACATGTGGTTTTCTCCCTCTAATAAGAGTTTCCACAAGAAAAATCTTATGTCTTGTGTTTAATGTGTGTGAATTGTTTACTTGTTATTCATGTATGTTATATTATCTTTTTCATGTTGGCTATTCTAGAAGATTATTATTAAGAGTTTTAGATCTTTGGATGCAATTATTCACCCGCTCCCCCTCTTAGTAACTTATAATACTAACAATTGGTATCAGAGAACTAGTTGCCTTAAGAGTCCTAATGGATTGCGTAGGATCCTTAAGGAAAATATGGATCATTTGAGATACAAGATAAAAGGGTTTTGAAAGAACTGAAAGATTAGTTGAAGCAATCTTTGGCCAAGAAATAAGAGCTTATCAAAAAGTTGAATGAGAGTCGAGAATACATTGAGAAACTATCTAAACGGAGTGGATTTGAGGAATCTGAACAAGCCCTGGAAGCCATGACTATGGAGAATGATAAATTAAAAAAAGAAAATAAAAATAAAAATAAAAATTATATATATATATATATATATATATATATATATATATATATATATATATATATATATATATATATATATATATATATATATATATATATATATATATATATAGAGAGAGAGAGAGAGAGAGAGAGAGAGAGAGAGAGAGAGAATCCAAATCAATCAAAATGTGTGAATAAATGGAAGTAAGGAGATTTCAAAAGGTTGCAAGGAAAATTGTAGAAGATTCCCTGAAAGCTAAGGACTAAGCTTTGAAGGATAAGGAACATGAACTCTTCACGTCTATGAGAGAGGTGCATACATTACATGCACATCTTCATGAGACCAGAGAGAAAATGAAAGATGTAAGAGGTGAGCTCAGAATCTGATGATGAAAAATGAAAATTTGGGAATAGACCATGAAAGATTGTAGAGTGAACTAGTTGTAGACAATAAGTTGTTGAAGAAATTAAATGAAAGTACTGCAAAAATTTATGAGAAAATCTGAAATCAAAGAAGAAGAAAAGAGACCACATGCCTAGCATATAGCAGTTTTACTACTTTTGAAGTTCATAAATGATATAGAGAAAAGGAGATCAAGAAAGAAGGAAAGTCTCCACTGAAGGTAACACAAAGAAATTATGGTAAGAAATATTATAAGCCTATATGTTTTAATTGTCATAAAGTGGGTCATACAGAAAATATATGCAGGAGTAGATTTGAAAATAGAGCTAGCACTTTTGATGGATATTGCTACAACTGCAATATGTATGGACATGTTGCTCATGATTTTAGATTTAGTATCTTTGATGGTTACTGTTACAATTGCAACAAATATGTCAAAAAGTTGATGAGTGTAGGTCAAGAGTGAATAATCAAAGGTTACCTATGAACTGAGAAAGACCTTATCCATGGTAGAGGCAATTAGATGTCATATTCTCAATCTATGGTAATGATGGACACATGGCTATGAATTGCAGAATCAGGACTACAAGAGATAATGCTGGACCCTAGAGAAAAATTGGTATGGAATGTTTTTATTTTCACAAGATTGGACATTTAGCAAGGGAAAGAAAGTTAAATAATAAATTTTTAAACTAGTCAACAAACTAGAAAAGAAAAAATATTGTGAATGTAGAAAAGACTAGGAAATAGATGAAAAAGACTTTGAAGAAGAAGGAAGAAAATAATTCATCAAAGTAATCCATATCTCCATTGAGTGGGGAGAATTTTTCATCAAACTAAGCCTTCATGCGGCTTAAAGGGAAAAAATATTGTTGAACCCATCTTTAGACCCCCTATAGGTGTGTAGTAAGATCTATTAGCATTTTAAGATGTAATAAAGTAATTTTGAGTATATTGCAAATTGTAAGTATCAGTTTCTGGATTCAATTGTGTAGCATTTTTTAACCATTAACATTTTAGATCATACTACATGATCCATCATCAAGATTCTACTAGAGAGAAAAGAAACATAAAAATTGTTCTTTTCTCTCTAGCAGCATCCTGGTGATGGATCATGTAGTATGATCCGAAGCGTTGATGGTTAAAAAATGCTACACAATTGAATCCAGAGACTGACACTTATAGTAATATGTATTGTGAAAATCTAATGGATTTGATATTGTAATTTTTTTATAGATTACATGGTATTTCAATCATTAGTAATTATATTTTGGGTCAATCGGTGAAAAGGTATGTTCTATCGATAAGAACATTTATTATGCTTTCTACGGTAGATAAAAATGTTATTTTGGATTTTCTTTTCACCTTTCACATTTTAAAATAGTTTTGTAGTGAAAGAATCTTTGTTTTAAAGCCATTTGTAGAGATCCAAGTGATAAGAAAAAAATGTTTTTGGTGATCTGGAAGAGAAAAACAATTGGTTGTTACCATGTTTTCAACAAGAACCCTAGTTGTGAATAGTTTGAGGTATTTATTTTTTATCTACGTTTATGGTTGGAAATTTGAGATGACTACTCCTAAGTTGATAGATATAAATAAAAGAACTAGACCATAATTTAAAAGATATCCATTCAAATCGATGGAAAACAACCCAGCAGGTGCCCAAACTAGCATTCCCTATGGTGTTCTATACATTGATGATGTTAGAACTTACATTAACTACAAATTGGAAGATCTAGGATCAGCGGTAATCTATAAACAATACAAGAAACTATGTGATGATAACTTAGTATTGAAAGATGAACATAAACACATAGTAGATAAAGGTTTTCATCACACAGTCAACTATCCTAATGAACTTGAAGAGGATCATATCAGATATGTCTTAAGAATAATCCATGATCAATTCATGTGGCTTGATGGACCACATAGAATTACAAAGGAGGCAATTCATGTTTTAGCCGGTCTATGTTCAAACGGTGAAGTTCTTGTTCTTCTCACTATACCCAAATAAGAATTAATCAAGCTGAGTAAATCTAAGTAGAATTGTCACATGATCACTAGCTTACTGTTCAAGTTCCATTCATTTTGTATCCCATCTCATATCATGTTAGAGATTCAGACCTAGTAGCTAACCCTATAGATTTGACAAGTGTAGTCGAATAATCTGTTTACCTTGAACCAGCCATAGTAGAAATAAAATTACATATGAAGAGGTGAAATATGAATCTATGGTCATAGGTTAAAAGGTCTACCATTCTAGTTAATTGACTAGCATACAATATATTTAAGGAAAATGTCAACTATGATCTGGCTAAAGTAATGAGAGAGAAAATAATGTTGAATATGGAGAAGATAAAAAAGGATAAGAGATAGAAATTCAAGTATGGACGGGTGATTATGTGTTCATTTTTCTATTTCCAAAACATTTTCCCTAGTATCAGTGATATTGCATGGACTATAGATACTCCAGACTTTATTTAGATAAATAACATCATCATAGTCTTAGGAAGTGAATTCAATGGAAAGGTTTAGGGTTATTTCAATGAATTTTAGAAGAGGATGCATGAAAAAGGAAGAATGCCTTCTAAGTTTATTGATAAGTACATGGATACTATTTTATTTATGGTTGAAACTGACACTTCTTAGATGGAAGAAGTTGAGCCAAGGACCTCATGGGTGATACATATGGGTTATGAGGTGGACAAAGATATTGTGGTTATGTATGTTGAGAATCTGTTAACTCAAGTAGTGGATCCCAATGCTCCAAGGTTTGGGACATTTCAATAGAAGTCACGCCATAGACACAATGACTTGATGAAACTAGTTATTGAGAAGAAAGTGAGAAAGGAAGTTCAACAATTTATGATTAAAAACTTCTTTACAAAAGAAAAATTTGAGAAGGCTAGAGCCAAACATGTGTTGGAAACTACAAATTGAGACAATTGTTATATTGTCATTGATGTCAAACCTTAACTCGTGAGACAGCTGCTATCTTGTAGAGTACCATATCTTTTGATTGATGATGAGGATTTGAAAAGAGGAGATAACAATAGGACCTAAGGAAAGGTTGAGTTATGTGATACTACAGTGGGCACTTGATTAGTTGGTACATTGGAAAGGTAATGCATTCTTTATCTTTAACACTAAGTGAAGAAGTCAATAGATTTGAAGCATAGAATTAACCGAGTGAAGATGATATTTTTTGAGAAGAAAAGTTTTAGTGATTATCGAGATATCCAGTGATGACTAAGGAGATGAACAAATTATTGATTGAGTATTAGTAATTTATAGTTTGTGAAAGAATTAAGAACCCCAGCCAATATAGTTGAATTCTTGGGATATTTAAAATGTGTTGACATTATTAATGAATGATATGGAGCATTTAATGCATGGTAAACTATTTTCTTATGGATTCAAGGAGAATTTTGGAGAAGTATTTAGAAGGATAAAGAGGAGAACAAAATTATGGAAGGATTCGATGAATCTAACCTAAACCTAAGATCTACAGAAGAGATTAAGTGGGAAAATATTAATCTACCTGATCAGGGAGGTATAAGGATGACCTAATTGTTAGGTTATGAGTGTATGGAAGAGGTTGATGTTATTGATTGATAAACCTAAGCAAAAGGCTAAAGAAGAGTTGTGAAGAGCTCAACAAAGTTGAGGTGATTTCTTGAAGGGATTTTTGAGCATATCAGAGATGGAGATGGAAATGGAGGCCAGTCATTAAATCAACATATGAGAAAATTGGATCTATATTTGCAAAGTGAGTTGTATATTTTAGATCAAAACCTACTGTTACTTTTTAAACATATTATTAGTAAAAATCATTTAATCAAGGTTCACCTAATAGTCATTTTGTAAACCCTTTAATCAAGATGACATTTTGATGGAATGTTCTTAAGCCCTCTAACCAGACCATTCTTAACAGGGTGATTAAATCCTTTATCAGGGTCACACCTAACGGTGTGTATTGTAAAACTTTAACAGGATTGGCTTCTCATAGAGCTCACTTCAGAAGAGTGAAAATTAGTAGCATGTTACTGGTAGTTTTTCCCATATTGGGTTTCCACATTAAATCTCCATTTTATACTTGTGTGAATGTTGTTGAAAGTTTTATATTCTGCAAGATGATTAATTTTGGATAGTGGACATTAAGTTTTATGTTTATGATTTATTCTATAGAGACTAAGTGAATTGATGAATATATCTAAGATTGTTGAAGAGTTGGAAAGTTGAATTAGTACATCTAGACCTAAGGATAACTGATTCACCCACCCTCTAAGTTATATTCTAAAATCATTCTAACAATTGGTATTAGAGTTGTTGGTGCTTGTAAGGAGAAATTTTAAAGGTACTTGAAGCTAATGATCGAGATGTACAAAAAGGAGGTAGTGAAGCTGAACAAGGAGGACTTCCCTGCATGCAAAAGTTTGATGAAATTGCACTTAGCTAGTATTGGTTATTCAAGAATATACTATGTGGAAAATGATTATGTACCAGTTGGTGCACCTATGATGACTGAAGAGATGAAGGATAAATAAGAACACAATCAGGAAATATTAGAGATTACATCAACCCTAAGATATCCTTAATTTCAAGACATCAAGGATTGTACTAATCCAAAGAGAATGCAGGACATACTAGCAGATATCTATGGTGGGGACACAAATGTGCTAAGAGCTAAATCTAAAATCTTGAGAGGTAAGTTTGATGAAATGAAAATGTTAGAAGGTAAAAACATTGTTCAGTATTGTGGAAGAATTAAAGAGGTAGTGAATGCTATTATAGGAGCTAATGGAAAAATTGATGATGAAACTATTATTAGTAAAGTTTTGAGAACCCTAGTTTCTTTCTATGCTATTAGAGTTTCTGCAATACAAAAATCAAGATGTACTCCTGGTAATGTCCTAACTTTTGAAGGTCTTGTTGGTAGGCTTAATGCTTTTGAGTTGTCTATTTTTGATAATTTCACTACTCACAAAATTGAATCTCCATTCAAGTTTTAAATGGTTCTTCATAAGTCTAAGAAAGGAAAAGAAATATATGTGATCAGTGAAAACGACAGTGACAATGAACTTCCTATTATTTGTTTTTCATGGAACAAAGTTGGCCATATTATAGCAAGATGACCTGATAGGACTGACAAGGATGAAAGAAGGGAAAGTAAGTATAAAGACAAAAGAAATGACAAAGATCATAGAAGGTATAAGGACTGAAAAGATAAAGGTAAAAGATATTGTTAAATAGATGAAGAAGAAATTGACAGTGAAACTAGTGAATTTGATGATTATGATATAGAATTTATTTATGTTTGTATGAAAGATGATTCTGATGAAGATGAGAAAACTGCACTTATTTCATATGTGAGTAAAGGTGATAAATGGATTATTGATAGTGGTTTCTCACATCACATGACTGGTGATACAACTAAGTTTGAAATCTCAAATCATTACAAAGGTAGAAGTGTTAAGTTTGGTAATGATGCACCATGTCCTGTGAAAGGAAAAGGATCAGTACAATGGATTCATAAGATCAAGTATGACAATGCTTATTGGGTTCAAGGTCTTAACTATAATTTGTTAAGTGTTGCATAGTTGAACAGTACTAGTTACCGAGTTGAATTCTATCACAAGAAAGGTAAAATATTTGATGCCACTAGTGAACTAGTTTGAAGTGGAGAACAAACAAGAGGTAATTTGTTCTATCTAGACCTATCTGAACAAACATTTTTGTTTGCAAAATTTGATGATGTATGGTTATGGCATAAGATCTTGTGTCATGTGAACTTTGACAATTTGGTAAATATTAGTAAGATGAAGAAAATTAGAGGATTACCAAGATTGAAGAAATCTGATAATCGTATGTGTAAACAATGTTAATTGGGAAAAATGCCAAAGTCCAGTTTCAAGAGAAAGACACATACTTCTGATAATATTTTGGAATTGGTTCATACTAACCTTTGTGGACCTATTGCTGTGCAAATTTATTGTGGTGATAAATATTTAATTCTTTTTGTTGATAGTTGTTCTAGAATGGTGACTGTAATATTTTTAAAAGAGAAATCTGATGCCTTTCAGTTGTTTAAGTGGTATTTGGAAAAATTTGAGAAAGAAACAAGTAAAATATTGAAATGTTTGAGATCTGACAGAGGAGGAGAGTTCATATCAAATGAGTTTAACATATTTTCTAATGATAGAGGAATAAAGAGATAAATGTATGGACCAAGGACACCTACACAGAATGGTATAGACAAGAGAAGAAATAGATCAATTATGGATTGTGCTAGAACACTGATGATAGAGAAGAATGTTGTACAAAAATACTGGAGAGAAGTTGTACGTACAGTTGTTTATAACTTGAATCAAGTACAAATCAAGAAAGGCAAAAATACTACAACTTTTGAATTATGGCATGGCTATGCACCTAATGTGAAATACTTTAAAGTCTTTGGAAGAAAATGTTATATACTAAAGGAATGGAAAACTTGATGCTAAAATTGATGAAGTAATATTCCTAAGATATTCCACTAAGAGAAAAGCGTACAAGTGTTTGAATTATAATACTAACAAAGTTATGGAAATTGCAAATGTTAGATTTGATGAATATGAAGACAAGAATGAAGTTGAGTGCAAGCAAGAACTTGAAGATTAAAAATATTTTGTATACATTAAAGATGGAGAGAGAATTAATAAATGTGAACCAGAAAATAAAGATGTCAAGTAATAGCATGAACCTACCGAGTCACAACAAGAAATTGTCAGGAATCAGGAGGATGTTGTCGAGAAAATAGAAGAGGAGGCAGAGAATTTACATGATGAACCTGAAGATCATGAACAAGTAGAAAGGAGATCTGAGCCTACTTTGGCACAATATGTGAGAAGACATCATAAGCCAAAACAAATCATTGGAGACAAGGAATCTGGAGTCATGACAAGAAGTAATTGAAAGATCAAACATTCTTGTTATGTGAATTTGTGCCTAAGATAGTGAAGGATGCTTTAGAGAATGAAGATTGGATACAAGAAATGAATGAAGAAATAGAGCAGATAAAGAAGAAAAAAACCTGGACACTAGTGCTGAGATCAAAAGACAAGAATGTTATTGGAACAAAGTGGGTATTTAGAAATAAGATAAATGAACATGGAGAAGTCACTAGGAAAAAAGCTAGATTGGTATGCAAGGGATATGCATACGAAGAAGGAATTGACTATGGGGAGACATTTTCCCTAGTTGCAAGATTGGAAGGAGTGAGAACTCTACTTGCATATGAAAATTTTAAGGGATTCAAAGTATATCAAATGGATGTCAAATCTACATTTCTGAATGGAATACTGGAAGAAAAAGTATACATTGATCAACCAGAAGGATTTGTTGACCCAAGCAACAGGAACATAGTTTCTAAACTACATAAGGCACTTTATGGATTGAAACAAGCCCCCAAAACATGGTATGAGAGATTCCACAACTATTTGATAAAGTTTGGATTTGTAAGAACAAATGAAAAGAATAACTTGTACTTAAAGACTGAAAAAAGTAAACGGATATTGTTAGCTGAATTTTTTTTTCATGATATCATATTTGGAGGAAAAGATGCCCTATGTCAAACATTTTCAAATGAGATGCAAACTAAATTTAAAATGTCTATGTTTGGTGAGATCAAATTATTTTTTGGTTTACAAGTTTATCAAATGGCGAAAGGTGTCTATATTGCACAATCTAAGTATGTCAAGGAGATATTGAAAACTTTTGGTATGGAATATTCTACACCAGTAAGTACACCGATGGCTACTGGACAAAAACTATCAAAAACTGATGAATCAGTTGAAGTAAAGCAAACCTTGTATAGGTCTATGATTGGAAAGTTATAATACATTGTCCATAGCAGACCAGATATTGCCCTAGAAGTTGGGATTGTTGTAATATTTTCTGTAAATCCTAAGGAGAATCACATGATGGCATTGAAAAGGATATTGAGATATCTAAAAGGAACATAGGACTATGGATTGTATTACAAGAAGAATGACAAGTTTGAACTTAAAGTTTATACTGATGCAAATTGGGCAAGAATGTGGATGAAAGAAAGAGTACAAGTGGTGACGTATTATTTTTAGGAAATAGATTAGTTTCTTAGACAAGCAAGAAATAGAACTACATTTCCCAATCTACAACAAAAGGTGAATATATAACAACAGGAGTGAATTGTTCAAATTTAGTGTGGATTAAGAAATTTTTATAAGGTATGAAGGAATAAATCATTGAGCTAGTTGTTATTTTCTATGATAATAGAATTTCTATTAATATATCCAAGAATCTCATAATTCACACTAAGACTAAGCATATTTATATCAAGTATCATTACTTGAGAGAGCTAGTTCAAGACAAAGAAGTGAGAATGGAATATGTGAATACAAATGAATAATTAGCTGATATATTCACAAAGGCATTACCTAAGGATTCTTATGAATACCTAAGAGGTAAATTAGGGGCGATTCCCCCAACTAAGGCTACCTAGTAACATATAGGAGTATTGCATCAAATGTACAAATTAGAATATCTGACAAATTGATGCAAACGAGGTCACACTTTAGGAGTTTCCTAGAGCTGTGAAAAGAAATGAAAAAGATGTTGATTAGTCATAAGTAGGATGACAGAGGGAGAAATAAAATTTAGAGAACTGACAAGAAGATATCTACATGGTGAAGATGTCTTTGGCATTGTTGTCAAAGAAGGAGAGATTCAAATGGAGTTGTCAAGAGTAAACATGAGGGAGAGATTTAGTAAACACTGAGAGAAAAAGAAAAGAGGGAGAGATTCAATAAGAAAGAGGGGAGATTCAATAAAGATGAAAAGAAAAAGAAGAATCTATCCAAGCGGGAGCCGATACTTGGATGAGAATTAGAATGAAGCTAAGGATATTAATAAACATCTGATACAAAGAGAGAGTTGAAAAAAGTTTAGATTCATTGCATAATTTTTGGATTGTATGGTACAACATGTGGTGTTTCCATTAATTCCAAAGAGGGAGATTGTCAGAAACTACAAATTGAAACAATTTCTATATTGTCATTGATGTCAAACCTTAATTGGTGAGATAGTTTCTATCTAGTAGAGTACCATATCTTTTGATTGATGAAGAAGATTTGAAAAGAGGAGATAAAAAGATGACCTAAGGAAAGGTTGAGTTATGTGATACTACAATGGGTACTTGATTAGTTGGCACATTGGCAAGGTAATGTGTTGTTTATCTTTAACGCTAAGTGAAGAAGTCAATATATTTGAAGCATAGAATTAACTTAGCGAAGACAATATTTACTGAGAATAAAAATTTTAGTGATGACGGGGGAGATAAATATAGTATTGACTGAGTGTCACTAATTTACAGTTTGTGAAAGAATTAAGAATCTCAACCGACATAGTTGAATTCTTGGGATATGTAAAATGTGTTGATATTATTAATCAATGATATGAAGAGTTTAATGCATGGTTAAGCATTTTCTTATGGATTCAAGGAGAATTTTGGAGGAGTATTTAGAAGGATAAAGAGGAGAACAAAATGATGGAAGGATTCGATCATTCTGACCTAAACATAAGATCTACGGAAGAGATTAAGTGGCAAAAGATTAATCTACCTGATCAAGGAGGTATAAGGATGACCTAATTATGAGGTTATGAGTGTGTGGAAGAGGTGGATGTTATTGACTAAAAAACCTAAGAAGAAGGCTAAAGAAGAGCTGTGAAGAGATGAATAGAGTTGAGGTGACTATTTTAAGGAATTCTTAAGAAAATCAGAGATGGAGAAGGAAACGAAGGTCAGTCAGTAAATCATCATATGAGAGAATTGGATCTATATTTGAAAATTGAGTTGTATATTTCAGATTAGAACCTACTGTTACTTTCTAACCATTGTATTAGTTAAAATCCTTTAATCAAGGTGACATTCTGATGGAATGTTCTTAAGCCCTCTAACTAGGCAATTATTAACAGGGTGATTAAATCCTTTAATAGGGTCACACCTGAAAGTGTGTATTGTAAACCTTTAATAGGGTTGTCTTCTCACATAGCTCACTTCAAAAGAGTGAAAATTAGTAGCATGTTACTGGTGGTTTTTCCCATATTGGGTTTCCACATTAAATCCTAGTGTTATATTTGTGTGAATGTTATTTGATGTGAATGTTGTGGAAAGTTTTGTATTCTACAAGTTGATTACTTTTGGACAGTGGACTGCAAGTTTTATGCTTTTGATTTATTCTATAGAGACCGAGTGAATTGATGAATAGATCTAAGATTGTTGAAGAGTTTGAAATTTGAATTAGTACATCTAGGCTTAAGAATAACTGATTCGCTAGCCCCCCTCTCAATTATTTTAAAATCATTCTAACAAAATGTTGTTGAGCAAGCTAGCATATTGGTTACAATAGAAGATGAAGATGTTGAAACTGTTAGTGCAACTGGTAGTGCCTCAACCAATCAGAAAACAAGAAGTAATCCTTCTCTAAAGAAGGATAAATCCTCTCCACCTGCCAAAGAACCTACAAACACTATTAAGTCTCAAACCTTATCATCCAAGGAGACACATAGCACCGAGAAGGCAACAGGAAAAAGAAAGAAACAAAAAGAAAAAATATTTGAGAAATTTTCAGAAGAAGAAAGTGAAGAGACTAAATTAGAGAGAGAAAATGAGCTTAAAGAAAAAGGCAAGAAATCTAAGGCGGTAGGTTCCCCCACCACTAAGTTATTTTAGCCTAAAATAGAGTTTAAATTGGTAGTTTCTATTGATGGGATTCTTAATGAAGTGAGAAAGTGGGGTAAACTTGTTGGAGTTAACAAGTATTATGATAAATTTATCAAGGAGGGAAAATAATAGATTGAAGATGCTATAGTATAAAAAATGAATAAGTTTGAAATTTTTTTGATCAACTTACTAGGACATATACCCACTTTCTTGTATAATAAACTTGATGCTAAGTGGCATACTACTATTAAATAGGACAAGGAGTTAATTTAGTATGTTCTACTACAACTACAACTAGAAATGTCAGAAGAAGAAATGAAGAAGATACTGCCAAAGACAACACCACATTTCAAAACAAAGAGTTAACTAAAAAGACTCTTGTGCAATGAGTCTCTAGGAGTTCAAGATGAAACTAAAGATATCCTAATGAAACATTTGGAAATGATTGAAGATAAAAATGATGAGGAAGATGAAGAAGAAAAAGAAAAAGGAGAGATTGGCCTAGTGGTTACTCAAATAGATGAGGGTTTTACTATTAACAGTGTGAAGGTCACACTTGAGGAAATACAAGATGAAATAGACAACATAGGAGATATTCGATCTATGGAGATACATGATGAGAACATGGATACTCAGGATGAACCTGAGGATAAAAAGGAATAATAATCAATAAATGTGGGTACTGGTCAAGCTATAACTGATGGTGAACAAGATAAAGTTCCTACAGATGATCAACACATAAATCAAGTGAAAGAAGAGGATGATATGGTAGGTTTTATGCAAGTAAAACAAGAGGAGGAAACTACAAAGAAAGACCAAGAAAAGATAACGCTTTCCTCACTTTCCAAGATGATGATGATGATGATGATGATGATGATATAGTGTTAGAAAATGGAAGCACTTCCATTTAGGACTGGGTTAGCCTTTTGAGTAAGTGGTTTGGGGTGATGTCAAGCACCTTGAATAGGTCTCTAAATTATTTTTGGATTTTTCCCCTATTTTGCCCCATTTTCCACTTCTTTTCTACATTATTCTGGCATCCTGACCTGAAACAATGAGATTCTTGACCTCAGGGTCAATGTCACAACTTCAAAATCCCAAAGTTTCTAGACGTTGGGCTTCAGAAAGATTTATTTCCTTCTTTCGAGTCAGTTGTTTCGGGCTTCGAAATGGTAAACTCTTAAATTATATTTAATTTCGGTCCATTTCTAGGAATAAAGGTTTAAATGAGAATTTCATTCTCCTATGTTGGCCTCTCTAGAAGTTTGTTCCCTATACTAGTATAAAAGGAAGCCTTCCTCTCTCATTTCAATCCATCTCCATCTCAAGTAAGCACTCCATCAATCATCAATCAAGTGTGCAATCTCTTTCAATCAAGGAAGAATTTTCAATCAAGGAGGCATTCAAGCAATAATCTATGTTCAAGTATTCAAGTTCTCCATTTAAGATCAAGGATTCAACCATTCAAGCCTTTGGAGGGATTTGGTTCAAGCATTCAAGATTCATCATTCAAACCCTAGATCTATCCATCATGGTGGTGTGATCTTCCTTCAAGATCTATTCATTCTCCCTTCAAGGTGGATTCCAAGCATACAATCATGGAGGTTTTGATTTACATTTGTTAGTGTTGAGTCCAAGATTTCATATTAACATACTTGTTTACCTTTCAAATATAATTTCATATCTATTGAATATGATAGCTTCGTTATTAGATCTACTTCTACTACTTGCTAGCATTATCTATTTCAATTCCATTTTAAGGTTGATTCCAAACCGGGGTTTGACCAAAGCAAACCCCTCATCCAAACAAAAAAACCATTTTTCTTGAAAGAATAGTTGTGGAACAATGAATTATAGTATAGATCTAGATACCCTTTTCAGAAAACTTTCAGGATCCACAAACAAAATTTATGTCAAAGCAGTGCGGGTCAAGGTCGACATAAAGGGGCATGATTCTGCCCGTGTATTTAGGTCAAGGTTGACCTTTCTCAGAAAAGGAAAAGCTTTCTAATTTTTCTTTGTCTCTATTTTCCCATCCTAGATCTATTTGTAGAATTTCCAAAAACTTAGTATAGACACTAGAAAATAACATTTTCTAGATCTGCTACCTTTCAAGATAAGTATTTATGTTTTATTAATTTTTTTATTCCACAACATTTTCCATCACACATGCACACATATTCTCACAACTCAACACCATATAGATAGAAAATATATCTTCATATATTTTTATATCTTACATTTTAGTGAACCCATGATAGACAACTCTTTCTCTTTGGTGTTAGATGCTTTTCTTCCTTTAGATTAGCTTTCTTTTATACTCTTGCATTTTTAAATTAAAAAAAAACAAACATCTATATACTCTACAAAATATAAAAATATTTCTTGCATTTCATTTACTATGAATATTTTTAAGATGCTTTGGTGTGGCTATTTTTCTTATTATTCTCCTCTTAGCATCTCTTTATCATACTTATGATGTTTACGAGAGTATCATCCATTTCATTATGTTTTTCACTCTTCATGTTTCACTTCCCTATGCTATTGTGAGATTGACTAATACTAGTCTTCCTACTTTCAAAACTTTCATTAAAGATTTATGTGGCCTAGACTTATTGCTCTTTTGGATTATGTGAAGAATTTGGTAGATGATACACTATCTCCTAATCTTCCTAATCATAATCCTATCCTTCCTAATCTGATTCCTAACATTCCTAAAATACTTAATTCTCCATCTACTATTCCTAGTTCTTCCCATACTTATGATGGGGCTCAAACTATGGTTCATGATGCAGATGTACAGGAATTCTTGGATTTGCCTTCCCCTTCTTATCTGATCCTTGATGATATTAAAGGGAAGAGAAAAGCAACTTCTAAACCTATAATTACACCTTATACAACCTTTTCTCATGATCACAATATAAAATCACCTCCTACAGAAGTTTTACAAGATATGTACACTACAAGATATAATATGATGGCTAAACAAGGTTATAAGGGATTAGGACTTGGTGTTAATGAACATGCTATTAAGTATCTAGTTCATATATCCCCTAAACAATATATGCATGGACTTGGCTTTCCATTATCTCAATTTAGGGTGGTTGATTTTGATCGTCACCTGCCTCTTCATGTTCTTCTTCGAACACCTACCTTAGATTACCCTGATACTCTTCAAGATGTGGCTAAGAAGGTGTATGTTCAGTTAATGAATTCCAAGAAATAAATCTTTAAACCTATGTCAAAAGATGCTCTCTCTAAGTACAAATGTCCTTTTCACTATAGTAATACACATTTACTTGTTGATTATGTGCATTTCAAGTTGTATGTTAAGGAAAGAGTTGCTTTAAGAATTATATCCCACTCTTGTGTGGTTTTACAATTTCTTCATAATTTTGAGAAGGGGTATCCCCTTGACTCTTCCATAATGTAGATCTTTTCTCCTCTTGTCTTTTGATTGGGGGGTAAGAGGTATTTCTTCCAGTTCTCTAGGATCCATTATACTTGTATCATGTCCTTTGTTTTGAGCTTAATTGGTTATCCTTTTTTTGTATTTCCTCTCTATGGTTTTGTATTATGATCATCCATAGTCCTCCTTTTAAGATATCTTGTCTAAAGACATTTGTTTTATAAAAGTATCCCTTACTTTCATCCCTAGGGGGCAAGGTTTTTCCTTCTTTCTCTTAGTCTAGGGATCTTCTTTCCCTAGCTTAGTGGTATTTGTTTATTTTGCAACATAATTTAATTATACTGACTAGGCTTTTGGCTATGGATATCCTTTTATGTGAGAGGTTGATGTTCTAGGTCATCACCTCTTCTTTATTTTGCAAATTATGTTCTTTATAAATTCTTTCCCTTGTTGTAGGGTTAGAGTTTGATTCCTTTGTTCCAAGATTCCTCTTCCTCTTGATTGCAAGGGGCTTGTTGATATAATATTTGGTCCCTCTTTTCCTTTCTTTAAACGATGATATTTTATCTAAAGCACTGCTCTACGGTGGGGGTCTTGTTGATAAGATCTCTTTCTCTTTGAGAATCCTTTTTCCATAAAGTGACATATTCTTTTTCACGATTATCTATGCTCTTTGATGTAAGGTTCAATACTCTTCGCTAAGAATAGAGTTTACATTGTTGTTAAATAGGATATCTCCTTATTTTGTGACATAGGTATCCTCTTTCTCTTCCTTATCATGTCTAGAAGACAACCATGATAAGGAGGGGGGCATATATAGGGTCTCCCTTATGCCACATTTTTTCAATTTTCAATATGCTAAATCCTTCGAAGGTAACACACATAAGTTTCTAAATCCTGAAGAGACACACATTTTTCAAATTTCAATATGCTAAATCCTCGGAAGGTAATTCACATAAGTTGCTAAATCTTGAAGAGACACACATTTTCAATTTTCAAATATGCTAAATCCTCTGAAAGTAACACGCATAAGTTGCTAAATCCTAAAGAGACATGCATTTTATATTCCATAGTGATACAAGAAGGTGGATCTATGGGTATTCCAAAAGCCGTCAGAAGATGCATTATAACTAAAAAGCACATTTTTTGGGTGAACTATTAGGCTTTTCTACCTATTGGGCTCTCCCTACTTGGTGATTCACTATAAGGTGGGCATCTTACTGGACAAGGTAATCACTTTCTCATTTCTCTCTTTTTGCTTTCATGCTAGTAGGATTAGATCATGAAGCTATGTTGTTTATAGTGTTTCTCTTGTCTTTCTTATATAATCATTTATGCTTTTATGATAGCTTTCCAAATAAGTTATTAGTATAGGAAATATTTCTTAGCAAGGTTTCCTTTGCTAGTTGATTTGGGTTTATTTTTGTAAGTAACACCTCTTTTTGTGTCTTTTTAGCTTTATCTTTGTTTTTGCACCCTCGTGTGTGTATGTGGAGTTAGAATCCTTGGCTTGGGGGCTCATGTTTTCAACTAAGTGATATTCTATCTCATTGTGAATCCACTAAAATATTTCTTCTCCTTTACCAAGATTTTGCATTGAATCCTTATTCTTGTTAAAGTGAGGGCTAAATGTAGCATTGGAAAATGGAAACACTTCCATCTAGGACTGGTTTAGCCCTCCGAGTAAGTGGTTTGGGGTCATGTCAAGAACCTTGAATAGGTCTCTGACTTATTTTTGGTTTTTCCCCTATTCTGCCCCAATTTCCACTTCTTTTCTACATTATTCTGGCATCCTGAACTGAAACCGTAAGATTCTTGACCTTAGGGTCAAGGTCAATCTCAACCCTGAACTAGGTCAAGGTTGACCTTGACCTGACCTAGGTCAGGGTCAAGATCAACCTTAACCCAAGGTCCAAATTTCAAACTCCAAAAGTTTTCGAATGTTGGGTTTCAGAAAGATTTATTTCCTACTTTCGGGTTACCTGTTTCGGGCCTCAAAATGGTAAAATCTTAAATTATATTTAATTTAGGTCATTTCTAGGGGTAAAGGTTTAAATGGTAATTTAATTCTCCTATAGCAGCCTCTCTAGAAGTTTGTCCCCTAAACTAGTTATATAAAAGGTAGCTTTCCTCTCTCATTTCAATCCATCTCCATCTCAAGTAAGCACTCCATCAACCATCAATCAAGTGTGTGATCTCTTTCAATCAAGAAAGCATTTTTCAATAAAGGAGGCATTCAACAAATCATCTACATTTAAGTATTCAAGTTCTCCATTGAAGATCAAGGATTCAAGCATTCAAGCCTTTGGAGGGATTTGGTTCAATCTTTCAAGATTCATCATTCAAACCCTAGATCTATCCATCATGGTGGTGCGATCTTCCTTCAAGATCCTTTGTTCATCTTCAAGATCTATTCATTCTCCCTTCAAGGTGGATTCCAAGCGTTCAATCATGGAGGTTTTGATTTTCATTTGTTAGTGTTGAGTCTAAGCTTTCATATTAACATACTTGTTTATCTTTCAAATACAATTGCATATATATTGAATAACATAGCTTCATTATTAGATCTACTTCTACTACTTTCTAGCATTCTCTATTTAAATTCCTTTTTCAAGTTGATTCCAAACTGGGGTTTGACCAAGGAAAACTCCTCATCCAAACAACAAAACCATTTTTCTTGCAAGAATAGGTGTGGAACAATGAATTATAGTACAGATCTGGATACCATTTTCAACAAACTTTCAAGATCCGTGAACAAAATTTCTGTCAGAGTGGCGCAAGTCAAGGTCAACATAAAGGGGCACAATTGTGCCCCCGTATTTGGGTCAAGGTTGACCTTTCTCAAAAAAGGAAAAGCTTTTTGGGTTTTCTCTGTCTATGTTTTCTTGTCCCAAATTTGGTTGCAGAATTTCCAAAAACTAAGTACAGACATCAGAAAACAACATTTTCCAGATCTCCTACCTTTCAAGATATGTGTTTATGTTTTATTAAGTTTTGTATGTCCACAACATTTTCCATCACACACCCACCCATATTCTCAAATCATCTCACATAGATATAAATATATATCTTCATATATTTTTATATCTTACAGATGATATACCTATCAAGGGAAAAGTATACTTAAGCACAACAAGATCTGAAGAAAAGATAAATTTTGCAATGGCAATCAAGAATAAGGACAAGAAGGATGAGCTTAAGAAAGTGGTACAAATTATTGTGATGGAGAGAGATATACTGTCTGATCTTATACTTGAAGTAAAATATGAGGAAAATGATACTCCTATAGAATAACTAACACATCTAGTCACTACCAGTGATGATGAGATGAAAATTTTGGATGATGTAGCCATTGATAAAGAAAAGAAATAACATGTCAAGAAAATATCTAAAAATTTAGCACAGTCTATTATGGAAGATGGGAAATCTCTTACATATGTTGGGTATGAACTAGGTGAAGGATGCACTACTTAAAGGAGGTAAGACATTAAAAACTATTTGTGATATTTCCCATTTCAAGAAAGATCTCAAGATAAGAAAAATGGTGAAGCCCAACATGAGATGACATTGTTGTCACACAATCTAGATCCCATTCATATGACTACCTTATCTTTTCGAATTGAGGTAGGAAAGAATAATAAAAAATTTAAGATTTATAGGGAAGAACAGGAAAAAAGAATCAAAAAGTTGATGGAGTTTTAGAGTGTGTTGATTACCAAAATGGACATCCTACAACATAGTTTACAGGAAGCTGAGAAACCCTTAACACCTCAACTTGTAAAAATAATTGTTGGATTTGAAGAATAAGCATTTTTTCTTCATGGATAAATACTTATTATGGAGAATCTGTACAAGTCATCGGTAAGTGATTGGAAAGTGTTGGAAACTTCTTTCAATAACATATTTAGTAGAATGTAAGAGGTTATTATACTCTTTGATTAATAATTTTTTTCATATCATTATAACACCTTTGTCATTGTTATCAAAGGGGGATTAGTAACTTTAGAAAAATTCTTGTAGCATACGAGGATTTATGTATATTTTTTAACACTCCGTTATCTTTTTTTATGTTTCCATCAATGCCAAAGGGGGAGATTGTTATCATTTTGATGTAGGAGATATGTGTCTTGGTCATATCATTATTTATTTGGTGTTTTCATCATTGGAAAAATCTTGATTGGATTATTTGGATCAGCTATACTAGTAGTGAATTTGTCAGATTAAAAAAAAACTAAGTATGCAGTCAATCAGTAAGAAGACAGGATGCAAGGTTCAAGCGATCAGATCTAGATTTGGAGATAATGTTAAGGTGTGCGATCATATAGGTATCATATAAATAATCATATAAATCTATGTCTATGGTCGCATCAGTTAGTTTTAATAATTTGGTAAATTATTAAGCATTAAAGTGGCACTGGCACTAAGAACGGAGTACCAGTTGATATATAGTTAGTTAGATTAGTGTTACAGTCAAATATAAGTGATGGGCCAACATGTTGTCAAGATTAAATGTTTTTGGCTGACATCAAGGATGTTGAATTTTGATTTTTGTGTGCTCGCTCATATGTTACGTTGGATTTTAGTGTTGACTTGTAAAACCTTTTAGGTTTCTAGCACTGACTTAAAACAAGTATATAAGTAGCTATGAAAATTGTTAAAAATTATGTTGCAATGATGTGTGATTATTGATAGTGATTTTTTTAAGGAAGTAAAGAGGTAGTAAAGTGTTTAGTGTCTAGTACAATTGAGAAGGTAATTGGATCTGTATGGTACTTTAGTGCTGAGTTCAGATCATACATTTGAGTTCTTATACTAAAGGTAGACTCTAATATGTTTTTGATCCAAATTCCCTAGTAGAGTCACTTCTAAAAGAGTGACAAGGATCTTTAATAGTATCTGAAGATCAAAATCCTCTAACTAGGTAGCTCTTTAACTAGGGTTTTGAAATCCCTTGATCAGGTAGTCTTTAACAAGACTTTTGTAGCTTCTAACAAGGCTAAGTACTCTTAACTGGATATAACCTCAAAAGAGTTTGTAATTTCTCCTCACAGGGTAGATTTCATCAGTGCACTAGTGAAATTTTTGGGTATGATCCCCACATGTAGTTTTCTCCCTCTAACAAGGGTTTCCATGGAAAACATCTTGTGTCTTGTATTCAATGTGTGTGAATCGTTTACTTTTTATGCTTCTATTTTATATTATCTTTTGCATGTTGGTTATTATGGAAGATTATTTTTAAAAGTTTCATATTTTTGGATGCACTAATTAACCCCCCCTGCATCCCCCACCTCTCAGTGTTTGATAATACTAACCCCTAATTGCCTCCCATGTTCTATAAGTCAAGTGGGTTTACTGAGCATTAATAGTTTGTTCTTTTAGTGCAACACAACTAACAAGGTTTTCATTTACCACTTCAAATAGAATCCCAATATGAAATTATCCTTAGGGATAATATTAGTATTATGGTTGTTCTCTTTATGACCCACCTCCTCATATTTCATCATGACTTTCTCAATACTAGGGTTATCAATAATAATCTTGGAAACATCAATAGCTCTATTTTATTCATTTCGAACCCTAGATGACTTTTGAATCTTATTCCTCTATTCATATGTATTTCCTTTGAGATATTTAGAGAATTTCATCAGACCCCTACTTTCATAAATAGTTACTACTCATGGTGTTCCCTTATTGGCTCCAATTTCTATTAATAAATTAAGATAAATTTACCATCTAGAAATTCCATATATAGATGGACCATGTGATTTATGTGTTGTTATGGGGTGATGTCTAAGATATTACAATAAGGTTTTTCTACCATAATACTATCCCTAGTGTTCTTACCTTGTTATCTAGTGATAGAAGACACTTACATGTGTTATCAATGATCTTGATGCCCGCATTTCATACTTAGTTAAAAAATCATTATATTATGTAATTAGAATAATACCATTGGTAACCTTATGCATGATGTAGAAAATTTTAATTTACAATACATGTTGTGTCTTCTTATGTAATATAATATTATAACTAGATGGAGATAAAATATCTTTTTTTCCATGACACTAATTGTGGATGAAAAGGTCTCAGGTGGATACTCTTCAAGTCCTTATTCTGGATACCCTTATTGTCATGAAGGGAGGTGTAATATGATTTGAATAAATAGATTGACACCATAATGTGATTTTTTGTAATTGAATAAAATGATACCATGATAGTAAACGATTACCACTCATGATTTTTCTCTATAATTATAATTTTAGAAGTATAATTAAACAATTTACACCAATGTACAAATAGGAAGATACATTAGAAGCTTGAAAATTATTGTTATATGACTAGGAAACTAACATTGTTATGCTGATTTGTCAAGGAAAAGTTTCAGATTAATGTTATATTATTTTGGATGTAACTATGGGATAGAAACTAACATGGTTGGATTTAATTAAACATATTTACAATTTTAATAAGAAGAACTATTCGAGGCTAATAGTATCTTGCAAAAGTGGCCTCCCCATACTTCTGATAAATGATGTTTTGTAGTGTTTTGTCTCCCCATGTATGAAAATGATGGCCACCTACGTGTGAATGGTCCAAAGGATAGTTACATTTGGGTGCCACATAGTTCCAGCTGAACCCGTTCTGACCAAAACCCTTTTGGCCGAACCTGTTCCGACTAGAACCACTAAATTTGTCCTCTAGTGCAACAGAGTTTGATAGATCTATATATATTCTCATTTATCTATTACATGGCATCGAGTAGAGGGTTAGTAGATTCAAGAGAGCCTAGTGTACATGGAGTGGTGGTGGTGGTGGTGGTAGTGGTAGTGGCCACTCCTCACATAGATCAGCTGATACAGCAGAGGCTAGAGAGAAGCTATTTGTGGATACTATTGACATATTGAGACGAGCATTAGATTTTTTGGATCAAACCTTAGCTTCATCCACTACCATTCCCAATAGGGATAGGGTGAACATTATTAGAGATGATTTATTGTGTATGATTGACACAGTTCAATCATACAACCCATATGATACTATCAACATTGATAGATTCTACACTTCCTTGTCTCACAGTCTTACTAGCACTGTGAAGTATAAGGAGATCGATACAGATGTTTCTACCCCTATGGTGAAGAGCATGTTTCCTCATTATCAAAACATGAGTAAGGTGAGAGGGTACATGGTCACGAGATGTGAGGATGACCTTGTGGGACCATTTATATATCCTTGATGGTTGGCTGCTTATCACAGGTGGCCCTAGAAGGATGAGCTGCCACTATACTTTTGTAAATAATTATTTGCAAAATTTCATTTACAGCTTGATGTTGATTATACAAATTATCTTGATTATGTTGGGCATGAGAGAGGGAGATTATCTGATAGGTTCAAAGTGCCTGATGTCCCTATGCCCGCTAATAAGCGGGCAAGGGTGGGTCCAAAAGGTTTGGAAATGGTAGCTACAGGAGAGAGTGTGTGCTAGATGACAAGATGAGGAGGGAGATTTATTCTAGTATAGTGAGTATCACCACACAGGTTCAAGAGATGTCATTTGATCATGTGGGGAGATACATGTTACATTCTCATTCCAACATTCCTCCACCTGCACAGGATGCATCCTCTAGTGGTGATCCATATGATATAGTCGACATACCATCTCCCCTGAAGGTTACATCTATATTAGATATGGACCATTTATGATGTACAAGCACATTATTATCCAGTGATCTACTTTGTGCATATCAGACCATACAGATGCTTGGTGGGATTCCACTTAGTGAGGTTCCATCATTTATCAGGACCTATCTTAGTATTGGATTAGATTCTTAGTAGATTGCACCACTAATAGGTCCTTAGCAGACTACACCACCACCAACAGGTCCTCAGTAGACTGCACCACCAATAGGTCCTCAGTAGACTACACCAATACCTACAGCTCCTTTGTAGACTGCACCACCTACAACTCATCATCAAACCACATAGGCCACTTCATCATGTCTAGGTTGTCAAATTTTTACTACATTGCTTACATATGACCAGATTGACCCTGCAGTGATGTCATTACATTCGTCAAATTTGAGCACTTTCGGGAGAGCATTAGAGGCTACTATGGTATATATAATTAAATTAAATTTTTATTTATTTAAAAAAATTACACATATATTTGAAATTTGATTAATATATGTTATATATGTGTACTCTAGGAGGTTATCGACGAGGATGCTACACCATATAGAGATTTACATACTCCACATGATCCTATCCATCATGGTACACAAGTACATTGAGATGTTTGTTCAAAAATTTAATTTTTCTATGATCATAAGTATTTAAAATTTATTATACATGTGTATGTATGCGTGACATATTTTGTTTATTGTACATAGACATCAGGTCACGGATCAGGACATGGCCCTAGTTGAGTGACCATGTTATTTTAGATATTTCATGTGACATTTCATATATACATGTTATAACATTTCATAGATATTTCATTTTAGACATTTCATATATACATGTAGATATTTTAGTCATTTCATATATGTACATGGTATATGGTTGTGTGTTATTTCATATTTTATACATTACATTACATATTTTAGACATTACATGTTACATATTTTATACATGTTATATGTTTGTGTGTTATTTCATCTTTTAGACTTATGTTTATACATGTTATGTATACATTATGTTATGCCATGTACTAATGTTATTTTAAATATTTCTAACAATTAAGTAATTTAACTAATGTCATGTAAGTAAAAAATAATTAAATAACTAACTAATATCTTAAGGGGAGGTAATTAATCAAAGCATACATTAATTAAGTAAGTAATTAACTAATAATTACCAATTAATTAAGTAACATAATTAACTAACATAATTAAGTAATCTAACATAATTAGGTAATCTAACTAACATGATTAAGTAATCTAACTAATGTCTTAAGGGGAGGTAATTAATCAAAGCATACATTAATTAAATAAGTAACTAGGTAATCTAACTAACATAATTAGGTAACTAACATAATTAACGGACTAACAATTAGATCAATTAATTAAGTAGGTAACTAACATAATTAAGCAATCTAACTAACATGTCTTAAGGGGAGGTCTTAAGGGGAGGTAATTAATCAAAGCATACATTAATTAAGTAACTAATTAACTAAGTAGGTAACTAACACAATTAATTAAGTAGGTAACTAACATAATTCAGTAATCTAACTAACATAATTAACTAACATAATTAGGTAAGTAACATAATTAAGTAATCTAACTAATGCCATGCAAGTAAAAAATAATTAAATAAGTAACTAACTAATGTCTTAAGGGGAGGTCTTGAGGGGAGGTAATGCATGAAAGCATATAATTAATTTTAAGTAACTATCATAATTAACTAAAGCATAATTACCAAAAGCATTAATCAAAGCATACATTTAATTAACTAACTAATTAATGAA
This sequence comes from Chamaecyparis obtusa, assembly GCA_027943335.1. Classification (NCBI taxonomy): domain Eukaryota; kingdom Viridiplantae; phylum Streptophyta; class Pinopsida; order Cupressales; family Cupressaceae; genus Chamaecyparis; species Chamaecyparis obtusa. Next base: position 35,057 of record BSBK01008903.1, on the reverse strand, counting down.
AGCATACAATTAATTAACTAACATACATACATAAAAACATAGAATATATATGAGTTCAAACATGAAACTTCAAACTATAGAGTTCAAATATGAAAGTACAAGAGCTACAAAAGGAAGTTTATTCTAAAGCTCCTGATACATATGGTTTGGATCCTCTCTATCTTTTATTATGTTCTTCAATTGACAACCTCCACTTTTGATTGCTACGTCCTCTTTTTTGCAATCTCTCGAATTGCAACTTTGTTGCTATAACCAAGTGACTATAATGTAGAACTTTTTGGCCACACATGTATTCAATAAATTGAACACCATTTATGTCAACCTTTATTTGCTGATAATAGGTTCCTTCAATAATAACTGAACCAATTGGATATGTATGTCCATCATCATCTACAGTTTGTTTTGTCAACTTGTATTTTTCTTTCGTGCATCTTAGTATATAATAATCTACACTTTCTGCATTGTTAGGATCTACAACTACAATAAACATATCACCTATATAAATGGATTCTATTAAAATTAAACATCACTTATATGATAAATTAAAATTAAATAAAAGAACATGTATCTACACGCACCTGTAACAACTAAATTAAAAAGACACTCATAATTAGCTGAATATATAGGATCATGAATGTTTATGTCAATGTCATCATCTTCATAAGGAGGCATTTTGATTAACTCCTTCATATCCCATCTTGAAACATATCCATTTGCAATATTCTCACATTGACTCAATGGATTATCCTCAATGCAGTGAGCACAAAAACATGATTTTTCTCTTACTTGAATCAAAAGAGGCTTGTGTTGTCCTATAGTGATCAATTGATGTAAACTTCTAATACCAACAATTCTTTGACAATTGTCAGGATTAGATCGGTCTATATCTATCACAAATATGAAATAAAGTTGCACATTTTTAGATCAACAATTATGAATAGATAGACATAAATACGAAATCAAAATTTAATTTAAAATTTTACAACAAAATATAAATTACCTTTCACTTCCCAAAAATAACATTTGTTTTATTTGGTGTCCTGAGGAGCAAAAGGACTTTGACACCATTCAACAATTTTCTTTGAATTCTCTATCATGTTACCTGTATATTTCTGAATTATTAGTTTAATGAAATGGATCTAAGCTAAAATTATATTATTTGAAATATATATATATATATATATATATATATATAGAGAGAGAGAGAGAGAGAGAACACCATTTGTACCTGCAAGTTCATGTTGGTGAAGTGCATGCTTCACACATGCTCCTACTCCATCATGCTCTCCTTTTCCATGTCCACTTTCAAAGAAGTTCCACAAAAAATTAACATTGTGTCTAGCATGTTGCATGGCTAGCCAATTAAAGGCTTTTGCAGATTTAAATTATCCTACAAAATTAAGTTATACATGCATACATACATGTCATCCTTTAATAATTTAGCAAATAATTAAGTGACAATGAAAATAAATTGAAGTATCTATACACATACCTGCACAACCATCAGACCAAATCCACTATTGTGAAGCCTTTATCTCGCAATTCGCAATACCTTCAAAAAATATTGCAAAACAATGAGCCACATAGCTCCTATCATGAACCTTATCATCAATGATATTGAAATGAACCTCCTTGGTGATAATGTGTTCATTTGGACCGGAAATTTCTACCTCATCCAAATCATATTATGCATGTCTATAGGTCACTTGCACAAATATTGCAACCTGATCAGAATGATAATATTGAGCTTGAAGCTCTTTTTGAGGGGAAAATATATAGTTCTCAGAGAAATCTACAATTGAAAGAATACAACCAGGAGGAAAACAATCTTTGGAATCATGAAACTATTTAGCTTGCCATCGTGCACCATGACAATGCTAGATATGTGGATAAATTAGAGTACGAAATCTGGTCATAAACTCAAGGTAGGGCAATTCACTCTCCTTCAATACAATTTTTTTGGATTCATCTCAGCTCTTTGTTTGATATGTCTCATATTCAAATCTTTTCCACAAAACTGGTGTTGAAACATTAATATTCTCAATTTGCAATGGAAATGTATGCAAATCTCCATAATCACTGCATGCATTCTTTATACACTATACTTTGAACTCATCTGAATCTTCTAATTTATCACATAAAATAGACTTCACAAATTGTGTTGTACTTCTAGGGATGACCATATTTGAATCAAGAACTGCCATAACTTTTTTATATGATTGCAAGTATAGATGAAACTCAGCATGATTTCGACAACAACAAGTTTCACAAACCTTATTTATGTGTACAAAGAAAGGGCACAACCTCTCAAACATTCTTTGACATATTGTCACATCTGAAAATTCTTTCTTGAATGCTTCAAATAATTCACTTTGTGTTGTATCTATAAAATGTTTTGGATGTGCAGTTTTCATACCAGTCTCTTCATCTTTCATCTGTATTGTAGCCCTTCTATTAGAAGAAATACAAGAGTGAGAGGTCCAATATTCAATGACCAGTTTTTTTGCATCTTCAAAAATTCTGTCTTTTCGAGGAAGCCTACAAACATTTACCCAATTTTTTTCAATGTTTTCATCTAACATGTTTTTATTCCTGATATATCTTTGAGTAGTTCTTCTAGATACATTCAGTAAATCAAAAATTGCATGCACTTGTTTTCTCTGTGTCAACCTCCTACTAGATAAAGTAGTCATAATTGCTCTACGTGCAGCACTTAAATCAGCTCCTTGACTTGAGTTATTAATGTTGTTCAATCCATCTTGCAAATTTTGAACTATTGTACAATTTACATTGTCTCCTAAGTTTTTCTTGTTGTCAACACCCAACACCTCCAAAATAGGAGTCATTTTTTTTTTCCTGAATAACCTAACAAATAATTGAGCTCTTCCAAGCATACTTTTATTTTCAAAATATTTATCCCAAATTTTTTTGCAATGAGTTTTAATTGTACTTTTTGATAACATTTCTTCAGATGAAATTTGACTGAAAAGTGAATACTCATTCATCTCCATCAAATTTCCCATGCCAAAAGATATATTTCCACCTCCAAAACTACCAATTTGTTCCCCTGCTTGAATTGCATCTTCTTGAATATCTATAGGTTCTTCCTAAACTTCAACAGGTTGATCTTGATTATGTTTTGTATGACCTTTTTTTTCATCCCTTATTTGATCATATTTTATTACTCTATTCCTTTTATTCCCAATTGCAAAAATTGTTCAGATTGAAAAATATAAAAGAATCATTTAACTAGAAAAACTCACACATTTCTATAAAAGCTTACGCTCATAAGCAACCAAAATATATACATATTTATCATTCACAAAATCACAACAATCTAATCTTGCAAATTTTCTCAAGGACAATGAAAAAAAATACAATCACTCCAAAATCATCAACCTATCTTGGAAACACAATGAAGACAATATTTTCCAAAGAATAATTGCAAAAAAAGTTTTGAAACCCTACCTTAAACCACCACTCAACAGAAACCATGCAAAGAACAATCCAACAACCCTAAAATTTTCCAAAGCTTTCATAATCCTCCAATTCAATCTCAGAGCCAAAATCTATAAACCTGTATATCGAATAATAACCAAAATCCTCTTAATAAAGAAAAGTGAATAAGGGTTTCAATGCATGCAACACCATAAACAAGTAAACTACCCTGTAAAAAATAGAAAAAAACTACTTAACTTGAAAACTCTAAATCAAGACTTGACATGCAATACCCAAATATAAAACAAAAACCATTAATAAATTTTTTAAAACTATTAAAAATCACTTAAATCAAGATAAAAACCAATTAACACTTACAAATAAAATTAAAATAATTAATAAATTTAAAAAAACTATTAAAAATCTATAAAAAAAACTTATTTTATTTAAAAAATCAGTCGCATTTTTAAAATTCAGATTTAAGGGGCTCAGTCATGCATGGGACCGTGTTTGGTCGCCTATAGGTCTGACCGAACCGGGTCTAGCCAGAACGGGTTTGGCTGGACCTATGTGGAATCCTATTTGGTAGCCAAATAAGCAAAAAAAGGTGGCTCTCAAAATTTCTCACTTCTGGACCTGAGTTCTTTGTCAAAATTTCCTTTTCTGCAAAATCTAAAAATACCGTTTTGTAGAGCTCGAAGTCAAGATTATGGTCATGTAATTTTTATCATGTTTTGATTTCATATAATATATAAGTTGAAAATACTTCAATTAGGTATTTTAACATTTAAGAACACACTCGTTGGAAATTTTTTTTAAAAAAAAATTATGTCAAAAAAATGTAAACTTTATATTTAATACTAGAGGAGAGAGTCCTCTTCAAGAATATAATTTTTTTTTTTAATTGTGTAGATTTGATAGGGAAAATTTGACGTGAACAAAAAACTATTGATTTCAGGTAACACCAACTTTGGATAGTTATAACAGACAAAATATATACCAGAATCCAATATTTCTTTTTTTATGCACTAGCTATACATGTCATCTAAAACATATTATGAAATCAAAGGAAAAAAATATTATTTGCATATAGTTTGTTGAGGTGAGCTAGACCCTAGATTTTCAACATATTTTAGCAATAAAAAATGGACTTCAAAAATTAAAAAACTATGTCAATTTTTGTTTAAATTTTTTAAAAAAAATTATAAGCATAAATTTCATCAAATTTTACACATTTCATTAGTTTACATCATCTTCAAATTCTAAACACAAATGCCACTTTTATGGCGTTAAAGTTGAAAAATTTGCATGTTGTCATCTTTTTCCTTTATAAAAGTGTAACACAGGTTTGTACTTTTACCCATCTATGTATCCTCTACAATGGTTTTGTTGGTTATCTATATGATACTACCATGGGTGGTGTCCACAACATACTAGAGTCAATAGTGTATAAGAAACTGAAGAACAAAGAAGATGTATGGTCTACTATTTAAGGGGGGGCTTAACGAGGTACATATAAACCCTTCATGGGGTTGATGCTTAAGTCACAAAGTCTTTTTTTCTTATTGAAATGATGGTACCATGTGTGTTTACAAGTTGGAACTAGAAATTAATGAAATATCGGTGGCCAATATTTGAAATACTATCATCAAAGGGGGAAAGTTATAAAGGGATGAAAACAATGCTAGTGAAGCTATGAATGTTTTATTTTTTCTAGGTGAGATGGAAAAGGTCAAGAAGATTATCGATGGTGGGTATAATAGAGCTTCTCTAAAGAAGAAATGGCCAAGTGTTTCCAAGGTGATTATGAGGTACCTTAACCTAGACATAAAGTATACAAATATCTTTAGCTATCATTTTACAATTTTGAATCATTTTAGACATGAGAAATGCATTTCTTTGTCATTTTATTTTATTTCATCTATGCACCATAGTTCAAGGGCTCATGCCAAAAACCCTACTAGTCAAATTCTACACAAGGGTTTAATCTTACTGATTATAGAATATGATAAAAAATTTCATGTGGAAAGGAATCGTCTACCTAACAATGATGTGGAGCATAAAAAGAATGTGAGAGTTCATGATGGTGACACCTTATCGGAGTGCAAATATAATTATTCAGAAGGTGATGAGGTTTTCCATGTTGGGGTTAGATGAAAGACTTTGGATTCCACTTCTCGCAAAAGGGTGGTTTTGTCTAATGATGAAAGTTCATATTATGTCCCCTAAAAGTATTAAATTTCTGATTTTATAGACCCAGAAAGGATTACAAAGGTAAAAGGAAGGTGGGTATCTCTGCTAATCATCATGGGTCTCTATCTATCAAGACCAAAAAAATGTCCAAGGGTCACATACCTGATTTATGGATGCCACAGTTCACATTTATCCTATTATTCCCAATCAAGATAACTTGACTGTGTCTCAAGCCATTCATGTTGGTATCTCAGTGGATATGGAGACCCTCGTGGAAAAGGGATGCTCTATTCTTGATACTCCAAGTGTCAATAAAGATAATAAGGGATTTTTGGATAACCAAAATGCATTTATTTGTTGGATGGTATCTGAAATTAACAGTATTAAGGGGAGTATTTTTTCCTTTAAATAACATCTTGATGCCATCATGGAGAGTAAAAATACAATGGTGAAAGGGATTGGTAAATTAAAGGTAGACAAGGAGAAGAGAATAAAAAATATGGAGGATAACCTTTGTAAGATGCAAGAAAAGGTCAAGGCCATTGTGGTTATCACAAAAATCAAAATGGATAATTCTATTAAGGGACTAAAGAAGTTCAATGACCAGGTTATATCTTTTGAGGGTTTACCTAACTACATGAATTTCTCACCCTCTATGAGTGTTAAATCCAACAAAAAGGCACACCTCAAAGATACAGGTTTGACCAACAATGCAAAAGCTACTAAGGATGATGCTAAAATGTAAGCTATGCTAGGCCCTACCTTCCGATTACATAGAAAGGATAAGGGGTAAACGTCCATTAACAACCTTGTTTGCAAGGTTAGGATCATAAATGTTGAATTTATTCAAAAGAATACAGACTTAGTTAATAAGTTGTAGGTTGTTGAGGTTTTGTCCCCTATTTTTACTTTATGTTTCTAGGCATATGTTTTCCCCTTGATAACCTTGTTAGTAATGTTAGGAGCATTAATGCTGAATTTATTCAAAAGAATATAGACTTAGTCAATAAGTTATTAGTTGTTGGCATTTTTTCCCCCAGTTTTGGTTTATGTTAATAGGCATAGGTCTTGTTGTTGGTTTACTATTGGTCACACTAAATTTTTTTTTAATATTTTAAACTTGGGTTTTTGGTCCTTGTAAAACTTGTTTTCCCTTAATCAAAAATAGTGCCTTACAAAATTGATTTTAATATACCAGCTAGGGCTACATGGAATCAAATGTATATGCAAAAGGAATTCCAAGGTATCCAATTTTTCTATTTTTAATAAAAATGTGAAATTTGAGTATTTAATAATATTTCTTATCATAAGGAATTAAGGGTAGGTGTTAGCATATTTATTTTATTATACTTAGGCTTGTTAAGCCTAATTAGTCATCCATGATCATTTGACACTTGTCTAAACAATTTGTCATCATTTAGGAGTCTACTAGAGATGTGTTGATTTCATTTCGACACATCATCCTAGTTTATTGGGAAATTTTTCTACCACTCCAATTATTTCCTCCTCTCATGGTTGGACTTGGCCTCACTTTCACCTAAATTTACTCTCTTTATTTGCATTATTGACTAGCTTATTTTTCCATTATGTTGTGCTTCATTTTTATCTCCTACATCTTTTGGAATTCTTCATAGTATTAGAGCCACTATGAGATATTTGAAATCCTTTAACTACTAGAAAAGGATGTTCAAGCAGTGTTCATCATAGCCCTATTTGTCAATTGTGGTGTGTGCCTTTTCTTGCAGTATCTATGTTTTGTGCTAGCCGCACTTCAAGTATGATATATATGCCTTGACGTATCAGTTTTGTGGTTCCTTAAAAGGATATTAAGTGTTAGACACCTATGCTAGTTGTTGGCCATGGCTAGTAGTGGCATTGTGGCCATAATTTGGATCGTATTTATTGAGCTATGGTGGTCTTAGATAGCAGTGAGATTGGCATCTAGCATCATCCACGTTGTGGTTGGATCTGCATGCTCGTTTCGGGTTTGAAAAAAATAATCGTGAAAAAACCCACCCATACGTAGCTCAACATAGTCCTCAGCTTGACTCATAGGTAGTTGGACAAAGCTGACCCCCTCACAATCCTCAACCCCTGCATCCACGTATATGGTTTGAAATAGGTTGAGAAATCCTTTGAAGAAGTGATGATCATCACACTTAATTCTTCCCTTTTGGTTACTATTCATTTTCAAAAAGGTAATTTTAAATAATGACATACAAAAGTTGAGGAGAGTGATGTCATGGGGGAGGGGTGCATTTTTTTGAGAGTTTAGCCATTCATCATATGGGTTTGTATCCCCTAGTTCTTTCCAACCCAAGGGGGCTTAAGCTTGGCCCATATTTTTTATTTTTGGAAAATTATTTTTTGGTGGATTTAAAAAATTTTCACCATAAATTTTATGTGTAGGATGATTAATTTTGTAAAGTGACAAAATTCTTTTTCTCATAACATTTTCACTATAATTCAAAATTTAGTTCTTTATTTTGTAAAAGATATTTTTTCATCACAAATCAAACATACACAGTCACACACTATCATTATTAAGTGTCATTTTTATTTTATTTTTTGTTTGGTTACAAAGCACTCCTTAAATATAAAGTCCCAAAAACAAGGGGGGATAGATAATCAAGGTGATATTGTGTATTTTTTTTCTTTTAAATATTTTGGTTCAAAAGATCATGTGGCTCATAGATAATCTCTTCCATTCGAGAATTGTGTAGAAACTTCCTAATAAATAGAAAATCAAATGTGGATATTGTGGAAAGTATAGACATACAAAGAAGAATGTTGGTTTCATTAAATCGAGGAAATACAACAAATTCTTCTCAATCATGATATTTCTTTGCACAATTATCCAACTCATACAGAAACACCATCCAAACTCTCTTGGCCATCTAGTGGGACAGCATTACTTGTTGCTACATCTGAATATTTTGTTCACTCATTCATGAGTTCCATGGATTCTTTGCATCAATTTTTTTTCTATTGTTAAACTAGGTCCACCACATTAGGTTTTATTTTAGAATAGTTTTGTGTGTTGTAGTTATAGCCCTGTGTTCATTCTCCCTTGTATGGTAATATGTTCAAAGAGTTCCAAGAGTTCTTATTTTGGTCAAGCTATTTTTATTTTGTTTGGTGATCCTCTTGGGCTTGGAGGTTGGCTAGGATCTCAAAAGATCTCATGATGTCATAAGGCAGAGTGGTGAGAAAATTTCTCACAATTTTCCTCCTATGAGCTTGGACAAACTGTTTATTTTGCTCGAAAGGTTTCCATTTATGCAATATATTACAAAGTAATGATTTTATTTTCTTGGGTGTAACAATGGTGTTTTCTTTCTAAAACAAATTGAAAAGAAAAATAAAAAATATTCACCATGATAATAGTTGCAGTTATATAGAAATTCTCTCTTGATATTGTAAGTTTTTAGCTCTGATATTTTATTTTTCTGGCTCTGATAATATGTGTTTCAACTCTCATGACCTTACATGCTCAAGATAGGTTGTAAGTGATAAAGAGCCTTCATATGCTACACTAGTAGTTGAAAATGTCTACTTGAAAAAGTAAATATATTCAAGAATTATGTTCTTTCTTGAAATATGTGAAATGATCCAACTTAATATTATCAAACAACATCATTTTCTTACTCTATGATACATTCTCTAAATGAGAGGGGCCCAAAGAAAGATGTGTATTTTTTAACTTACATACATTAATAAGCAGGAAATTGCTAGCAATAAAGTAAATAAGGGAAATACACTGAAAGTTCATGTTGGAAAGTAAATTAATTATACCACCAACACTCAAAAGAGAAGATTCAATAGATTTGACCACTGACCAAGATCAACAATTTCTAGATCATTATTCCAATCTCTAGATTTATCTATCTAGATCATTCTTCTAATCTCTAGATTTCTCTATTGATGTACAAATTGATTACAAATTAATGTGATCAGCTGAGCCCAATTTAGGTTTCCATTATGATATTAGACTTGTAAGGTTCAAGATAGTTGGTTGAGGAGCATGAATGTTTCTTAGTTTTTTACTTGTTTCCATCTTGTAGTGTGACAAAAGGTTGAATTGAATAAGACTTGTTAAGTTTCTGAGATATGCTAGAACCATGGACTTGAGAAGTTTAACTGAGAGGCTAAGAACTTGCAACTTTGGGAGATTCTCCTAGCCTGGGGGAATTTGGCCACTGAAATTGTTAAAAGAGAGGTCCTAGTAACTTAAATTCGTGAGCTTAGAAATAAAATCCTCCCTGATGAGGACATTTTGAGAGAAATCTACCCACTCCAATGTCTCACGCCGTCCCAAGTCTTCTTCGAGAATCAAACCATTGACAATGTTGTTCTCAAGGGAAAGATTCTTGAGAGTGGAGAGCCTACAAACAATTATTGGAAACTCTCCCATGATGTCCATGCTAGAAAGGTTGATTGTTGTGATGTTTCCACCATTGCAAGTGATTCCTTTCCACTCTTATTGTTGATAGTATTTGGGTGGTTCCTAAAAAAAGGCCAATCCCAGACTATGTGCAATCACAAAGTTGAAGAATGAATTATACCTGATTTATCGTAGGGGGTGAATTATCAATTGTATCTGACACCCAAATTGTTTTTGGTTTGATGTATTGATGGACCATGTATTTGTAAAGGATTCCTATACAATTAGCGAGTACAACTGCTAGTTACCCATGTATCTCAGTAGATAGATTTCTTTTCATGTGGACTCAATAATCAAATTTTGATGCAAGTATAGAAGGAGAAAAGCCCAAAAAAATGATGGTTTCTTGTAATGCTGATTTTTTGGTCACTAGAATCAGTGCATATTTGGTTTGTGGTAAGCCAAAATCACTTGTTTGTGTGAAAAACCTAAAGTAAATGTAACATTGTATCAATTGGGGAAAATCCCAAATGGTTATGGGTGAACAGGTTAAACCCCCAAAGTGATAACATGACAAGGGAAAAAAATTCCCAAAGAAATAGTGATAAGGGGAACCAAAATTTTGTGTTGTAAATGAGTAACTAAGAAGGCTTAATGTAGGGACCCATCCTATTTGGATTTTGGGGGTATAGTTATCAAAATTGGTATAATTAATTTTGGGGGGATGTTGGAAAGTAAATTAATTATACCACCAATATTCAAAAGAGAAGATTCCAGTAGCTTTGATGAGTAACCAAGGAAGCTTCGAGATAGGTAAAGAAAGTCAGCAATTTCTAGATCATTCTTCCAATCTCTTGATTTCTCTATTAATGTACAAATTGATTAAAAATTACTAAACCCGGCTTGTGATTAGTTGAGCCCAATTTGGGTTCTCAATAACTAGCCATCCACAAGAGTGAGTATTGTAGGTGTAATTTATTTCAGCTTACACAACTATCTAACACAATTCTTTCTGTATAATGAAAAAAAAAGGAGTGTGTCATAAGAGAAAAATGTTTTCATGCAATATCCCTAGGGGTTCTTTGGCAACAAAACACAAACTTCACACCATAATTCTAGCCTCCAATACTTAAAATAGAATTCACAGGGCAATCGATAATAGTCATGAGGCCAAAAAGTCAAATCCCATCTTCATAATCACTGGACACAAGCGAGTGTGGTGGGAGTGAAAAGAGGCTTCTAGAGTGCTAGGAGAAGCCCAACAGAGAAGTGCTCAATATCATTTTGGACCTACAAAAAAATGGTACAATCTAATGTTGTAAACAAAACAGAAGAGAGGAGGCAAATTTGCATCATTATACTAACCCTGGATTTGAAGGACCCAAACGTCTTGCACATTTTGGTGAAAGAAAACAAGAAAATAAGAACATAAAGAGCTTTTGGGCGGATCGCACAAGGGGTTTACCCTCCTAGCCCTTGATCTTAGCTGGTTGTTCAATGGTCGCAACATAAAGGAGTGATAAGCCTTAAACGTTGAAGTGCATAAATTCATTGAGACGAGAGGGGGAAAAAAGAAAGAGTAAAGATTTAGCTAGAGTCCTCGCGTTCTGACTTATAGAGGTTGTGGATACTCCTCACAAACATAGAAAAAGAAACATTCAATGATGCCAAAATGGAGAAGAAACCCATGCAGACTATTACAAGATGCTAGTGGCCACCTAATCATATATCCTTGCCTAGGGTATAGATAGAAAATTTTCCACATTAGGAATTAAACAAGAAGATGTGAAACTTAATAAAAAAAAAGCAAGAAACAAGTGTGCTACTTCAAAATCAAACTTCCAGAAACTGCCTCATAGGTGCAAAGATGGTGAAACATTGAATATTACCATTGAAAATGTTAAAGCAAGCCATCAACACCCCAAAGAATGGGTAACGATCAGTTATGCAACATGGTACCATTATGCAAATAGGTTCCTAGGCCCATAATGGAGGTGAGATTGTAGGTTTCAGTATGGTCTTCAGAGGAGGCGCCTCTTCTACAGTCTCATCCATTTTCACGCGAGCTTAGGGCCCGTTTGGTAGTGGGAATTAGGAAATGATGGATTTGATCAAATGCTGGAAATGGTCAAATCATGGATTTGATAATCCAGTTTTTCATTTTGGGATTATGTTTGGACCGTTTGGTTCCACTTTTTGAAACTGGAATTGGAATTTGAGTATGATTTTTTTATTTTTTATTTTTGAATTGTTTTAATATTTTTTAATTTAATAACTTATTTTTATTAATTGAATTAAATTTAAAATGGAATCGCAGATTGTTTTAGGCAGCCAAAGTTGGTGGCAGACAACCAAGTTACAGTCACTACAACCAAAAATCGACAAAAAATTTGAAAAAATATTTCGAGAAAAAATTCAAAAAAATAAAAAATCAATTTTTTTAAAAAAAAATTGACAAAAAAATTTGTCAAAAATTTTTTTGAAAAAATTGGAAAAAAACTTTGAAAAAAAATTCGGCAAAAATTTGAATTTTTTTCGAAAAAAATCGAATAAAAAAACGTTACAAACCACCCAATAAAAAAAAATTAAATTAAATCCCTCCCCACACAAATAAAAAATGGAAAAATTAAGTGTAGACATGAGAAATTTAAAAATTTATTTTCCCTCCATTCAAATTCCAATTCCACCTTTTCAGATGGAAGATGTTAATACTCATTTTGAACCAAAATGAGCATTAATACATTCCTATTCCATTTTCATATTGCACTACCAAACTGAGGATTCGACGAAATAGGCAATAACAAATGCCAATTCTAGGCAAATGTTGGAAATAGTCCGCTACCAAATGGGCCCTTAGGGATTCAACAATTAGGTTGTCAATCCTTTTACTTGCAATCAAAATGGAACTGAAAAGTTTATTAATTGTGATCAGAGTTTGTGTGCTATTTGAAATGGATCTGAAATTTTTTACAAAATGAATGAGGGCCTCCACATATAATAGTGCACTCCTTTGTCCTTTCTCTATCACTTGGGCAACAAGGAAGAAAATTAGAAAAAAATTAAAAATATTTCTATACACGACCAACACCTTCCACAAAAATCTCCAAAGAATCTCTTAATTCATTCATACTGCATCTTTCGCCTAATAAAAAAGTATGAAAGGATCAGGTGGTTTTCCTATATATATATCCATTGTAATAATATGTTTTCCCATAACCATAACTTTGATTGGTTATCTAAAAGACAAATTTATATGTATATGAAAAATGGCTACAAATACAAGAGAACAACAAAAAAAAATGGGGAGAAGAAGAAATATGAAGCCGGAAAGAATGTAGTCAATACAAAGAAATAAATACAAGAAGAGATTGGGCCCTGAGGTAGAAAAATGATGAAGGACGAGTCAGGGAGAACAAAGACAAGAGCAAGAAAGAGACAACCTAGAAACAAAGTAAAAAGTAGACAAAAGAAAGGAACACAAACCGATCCATAGAGGAAAAAAAGATGAGCTTGAGATGCCATGGCACCAACTCTGAAATGGTTACAAAATTTATAGGGTTCGTCTGGAATTCGCCTTCATAATTGCATGCTTATTAATTTTTCTTATTATTGTTAATATCATAAATGAGGACGAGGATACACAATTAATGATCATGAGAAGCAGCCCTTTGAAGGATGGCAATGGCAATTCGATGCTCGTTCACAGACTGCAAAAGTATGGGGTTCTTCAATCCGAAGTTGCATCTAATGCTTTGCCAAAAAAAATGATTGAGTAGATTATACTTCAGAATCTAGAAATTCATATGTTGAATCTCCACAACTGCTAGGTTACGATATGTTAGAATTTAATCTTTCCTTGGTATATTTGTATTTAAAGGATAAACCAATATATCCTATTGTATTCATCCTCTAGTCCAAGTAGGAGGACATGTCACATATTTGTAATTTCCTTTATTAAGGAAAATAGATATTCTTCCTTATAAGAAATCCTACACTTGTTTCACACACTATTGAAATGTGCCATACACAAAAATGGGAGTTACAATGTAACTCTTTTCTCACATCTTTATTAAGAGATGGCTCTCATTCTCTCATCACATGAGATTCTTCTTCTTGAACATTGTATGAGCTAAGCTCTCACTCTATCTCTCTCTCTCTCATTTTTAGGCATTTTTGCCACTTTTATTATATCACAGGAGTTTTTTTTATGCTTTTCCCCCTTCAAAATATTATTTCCTTGTTGCTTCTTTCTTTGGTGAATGCTCCTAGAGTTGTGATTATTCATGGTAAACCTCTTTATTCGTAGCTCATTGATTAAACAATTTCCTATCTCTCTATATTTTGATATTATTTTTAACATGGTATCAAAGTAGGTTGCCTTAATCCATTATTGAGTGTATAGGTGAAGGAGCTACCATATCTTGGAGCACTCCAATATCGCAGACTCTTGAGAGAGTTTATTGCTAGTATTTTTATTTTTTTTGACTAATCTATTTAAGAGAAAAAAATCAAAAAAAAATTTGGGTTTGGTTGGTTTACCGCCAAACCCATTTTATCTATTAGATACCTTATTGATTTATTTTGTGCAAGTTTGGAGACATTTCAATCTTGGCTTTGTTCTTTGTTTAGAGAGATTTGAATCTCATGCTAGTTATTACAATTAGTTCCTAGCATTTAGTTTAATTATCAGTTCTTTTTTATAGTTTATAATTACAAATTTAGTTTCTATTTTTTATATATATTCTCTATAGATATCGGTTCCTTTTATCATTGCATGTATTAAAGAGAAAGTGGAATTTGAATTGCGTTTGTAATCATTATCATTAACATTTTTCTTGGTCTTTCCTATCTAACCATTTTTTGCATTTTTGTTTTAGTTTCTAAGTTTAGTTCTATTCCTTGCCTGCGTTCTTTTTCTTCAAATAAGCTCATTGTTTGTTATAAAGCATTTTATTTGCATGCATTTTTTCATTATTCATATCTCTATATGCATTCCTCTTAATCATTGCACTGTCTTTGCATGATTACTTGTGTTTTCTTTCTCTTTGCATGTGTTTTATCCTCATTGCATGTGGTTTTTATTGTTCATTCTTTGCATGCATGCATTTTGAAGATACAAGCCTCTAGAAATATATTTGAATTTTGTTGGGCTCTTTATATTTGAATTTTTTTTTTGCTGTGCAAATAGAGGCATTGAAAGAGACAATAAAAGATACAATCTAACGTTTATGTTTCTCTGTGATTGTTCTTTTTAGTGATTGTTCAATCTATCTCTGATTTTTTGTCTCGTTATCTTTTCTTTGCATGTGTTGTCTGTTAGAATAGAGTTTCATAGTTCCTTTGTAGTTTTGTTGGTATAGAGTTTTGTTAATGCATATGTTGTTTGCACTGTTTGTTAATGCATGCACTCTCTCACAGTTTCATAGCTTGCACCAGTTAATTCCCAATCTCTACGCAAGCAGAGGTATCTGCCTTCAGCTCTCGCACCATTGGCAGCTAGTGTTGACTCCTATCAAGAGCGACATATATCTCAAGTATGATATCCGCGTGACCTCCCCACACGCATTTGCATATTGTGAGCACTTAGCGTGTTAAGTAGAGCTATCGCAATAGCAATGCAAGAATCTTCTCATCTTGCGTGAGTTCTTTTTTTGCTCCCTCTCTGCCCAAAGCTATTGTTTGAAACCCCTTTCCTTTGGCATAGTTGCTCTGTTTGTGTTGCGTATTTGTTCATAAAAACCTAGCTGGTGTCGCTGATCTCTCTGGTCTCATAGTAGGGAAAAGCTCATTGTTTCTCTTTATTTCTACAGCTTTCTTCTGCTCCCTTGTTTCCCTCTACCCGCAACCCTTAACTTGGGAAAGGATTTTGTGGACATAATCTTATCAAGAACACTGCAGCAGACACCAATAGTGGTGCACAAGGGCTATGCAATCTCCCACCTCCGCAAGTTCTACATGTGCAAGGTGAATTTCACTTAACAAAATTTTCATGACAAGCTTTCTTCTATAGTAGGCGATTTTTTTCCTGCCTCGATGATGTGCATTCATTTATGAAGATCTGCTAATCATTTTATTTGCTAAATGTTTTATTTTCTATAGTTCACTCAAGTTGGCCCTTGGCCAGATCATTTCTTCTCAATTTTTTTCCTATCTTCATATTTGCTAACAAGTTTTTGTTTTGTATTTGAGATAGCGAAAGAAGTAACTTCTATTTTTTATTTTCTTGGTAAGCTCAGTTCATCTGGGTTCTTGGTAAGATCTAATAGCTCTAAAACTCTTTTTTTTCAAGTCTTCCTTTTGTTTATTGTGAATATATTGAAGCAGCAGCTTAAGAAGACTGATTTCAGTTTCATCTCATTCTTCAAACTTGTGCTTGGCCGTACCTTTTTTTTGTGTTCTATTTCATTGTAAATCAATACTGTTGCTATTAGTCATTTAATAGATTTGGTTCGGTGGGTATATCTTATTTCCTTTGCCAAGATCAAAGTTTGATTGGTGTGGGTTATTGGTATACTCTTCTTGTTTATTTGTTCTACCTTTTCTCAGCTCTTATATCTGTTAATTTAGCACTTGTACAATCTATTTTCTAACTTTGTTACCTTTTTTATTAGAAATCAATCTAAAATCAATTTGAATTGGTTTTTTTAATTATATCTTTCTATTCAATTTCAATTGTAATTTTGTTTCACCATGTCTACGTCAATGTCAAAATTTAATCTCACTAATTCCAATTATACTATTTGGAGGCCACACATGTCTAATTTTCTAAAATCTCGACACCTTTTAGATATTGTGTCTTCACCAAATTTGAAACCAACATTTACCACTCCTCAGGCTGACCAGGATTGCTGACAGTTGAAAGATGAGGAAGCATTTGGTCTAATTGAATTCTCATTAAATCCAAATTTATATCATTTTATCTCAGATTGTACTACGGCTCATCAGGCTTGGCATGTCTTGGAGAACACATTTCAAACTTACGAAAAACCTATTCCCCTTATTATTCAAGCAAATCAAAACTCTACACCGCACTGTGATATTATGTATCCTTTAAATGATTTTCCTATTTGGGATGACCCATGTGATAATGTTTATTTTGGGGATGATCCCCTCGCTTCCTATTTTCCTCATAGAGATAACATGTTACAGGTTGACGATGTTTCTTATACTTATTCTACTTTAGAGCAAAAAGATGCAATTATTAATACTTTTATTAATGTCACATTGCCCTTATGTATTACATGAGATTATGTTCCTATTTTCTCCAAAGTAGATCATGAATTTCGTGACACTCAAATGGTTATTATGGAGAACCAACCTCCTTCCCTAAACTCTAATCTTCTTGATGATATTATTGATGGTGATTATCCTATTTCTATTCTTTATTATGTATTTAGTAATGAATCCATTTGGTTTACAAAACCTCTTTATGATGAAATTACATTTGATGAATCACATTCAGCTTCTATTGATTTAGTTTTAAGAAGAAATCTCAATAATGGGAGATCCCCTCATAGTTGTTATTTTTTTGTAGATTCGGGTGATCTTTCTTGGACAAGTAACAATGAACAAACTCAAAGTTTACTTAAAGATTTGGGCCTATACCCACAAACACCTACACTCTTGCATTACAAAAATCAAAGGAATCCTATTTCAAGATCTAAGCATTTATCATTGCAGCATCACCTCATATCAACACAAAGTGAAGAAAAATAAGTTTTCTTTCTCTACTACAAGAAGGATAATCTAGTTGCAGTTTTTTATAATACCCCAATTAAAGATTAAAGGGGAGTGTTAGAATTTAATCTTTCCTTGGTATATTTATATTTAAAAGATAAACCAAGGTATCTTAAATTATATTCGTCCTCTAGTCCAAGTAGGAGGACATGTCACATATTTGTAATTTCCTTTATTAAGAAAAATAGATATTCTTCCTTATGAGGAATCCTACACTTGTCTCACGCACTATTGAAATGTGGCATACACAGAAATGAGAGTTACAATGTAACTCCTTTCTCACATCTCTATTAAGAAATGACTTTCCTTCTCTCATCACATGAGATTCTTCTTCTTCTTGAACATTGTATGAGCTAAGCTCTCACTCTATCTCTCTCTCATTCTTAGGCATTTTTGCCACTTTGATTATATCACAAAAAAAAAATTTATGCTTTTCTCCATTCAAAATATTGTCTCATTATTGCTTATTTCTTTAATGAATACTCCTAAAATTGTAATTATTCATGGTAAACCTCTTTATTCCTAACTCATTGATTAAACAATTTTCTATCTCTCTATATTTTGTTATTGTTTTTAACATGATACAACTATATTTGCTCCTCATATGCTTCAAGGAAGATACTGCATAGACTCTCTCGCCGGACCCAGAGCATGCTCTTCAGGATAGAGAATGTACTTATGACACAAATGGCGTGAGGGATTCATAATCGTGCTCTTGTTATTGGGAGGAAAGTCTTTGTCTTTTGGCTACTATCGGGCATTGCAATGTCAGAGGGGGTTCCTCATCGGTAGCTTCTCCCAGTCTAGTAGGAATGCCATCACCATCTCCTCCATCAATGGTTACAGCCCCCGTGTCTTCTTGTCCATTAGACATATATCAGAAGCGTATGGTAAGGAAAGAGTGGTTCCATGCATCACATCACTTCTAGGAAAAAGCGGTTCCAAACGGAGATGCTGCTGCATTTCGTGCCATGTGGGTGGCATTTCATTTGCCCTGATGAAGTATTGTCATGGTATGTGGATCTGTTTTCTTTAAGATTTTGATCGAGATCGTTTGCATTTGTCCTGTTAAGTTCAAGTCATACAGAGACGGACACTTGACGAGGACAATTGCAAGCTGCAAAGTTATTGGATATTTTGCATGTATTCTTTACAGAGTTGATTATAGGGATTGAATATTATCTTCTACTATATTCTTGTTCTTGTTTTTGAATTAAAACCATAATATCCCTGCAACCTTGCCACTGTTTGTTTGAAGCTTTGAAGTACTGACAATAACATCATAGCAGCCCAGAGAAGCCGTGTCTTGTTCTTGGGGTGGGGGGAGGGTGCTTTGTCTCTTTTAGTATGTCAATTCTTTATAACAGAATCCCAGCGCATGAACCATTCTTCTAATTGGCAACGACATTGTCTTCAACCCCTTAAATGTTTTCAGCTCTGTTGGTAGTTCTCCTCTATGTGATGCTCCTGTCGTTTCATTTATCGGCATCATGCAACTCTTCAGTTTCCACATCTGCGTAAACCTTTAGAAGGAGTGGTGAGCATAGAGAAGTTCGAAAATTCTAGAGCCTATAGCTTTGGCAAGAGTTGCTTTGACTTTGACCATGCTGCAATATCAATCATTGCAAACTCTTTTTAATTTTGCCTTAAATTAGATTATTATAATGGGTTGGGTAGAATTAGAAGTTGTAGTTTTAAGTTAGGGTCGAATTCTCAGAATGGAATAATTCATACATTGATCTTCTGGGCAACTATTAGTCTTTGGTCCCTGGCGTCTTCTGAAACCTTTGAATTCTGCATTAATTGTTCTTATCTAGGGGTCGGTGTTGGGAGTAGCATTCTTGAGATTTCATCTTTGAGCTTATACTAGACTGGTTGCTAGATTTGGTCAAGAAGTCAATAGACTATTGGCATTTACCTTCTTGTCGATGAGTATGAAATGATGGTTTAGTCTATTATACTTATCTTTCCTAATTATCTATTTAAAAATCAGTAAGTCTCATTATGGGTTCTCAAAAATTATCTCTGCTTAGAAGATTTTAAACTTTGGACAAATTCAACACCTAGCTGGTAATAAATAGTGTATGTGCATTCATTAGAATGTATAGGTAAAGCTTAATCTATATTTGTGATTGAATTCATTTAGAACATTTCTCATCCAATTTCTAAGGCATGCTAGAAACGAATATAGGATTAAAATAAAAGATTGTTGTCATTTAATAATATTCAATCTTGTTAATTTAGAAAAGTATAATAGAATATATATGTATGTGTACATACATATAGATAAGGTTACATTAAGTTTGAAATTAATTATTTTAGTAATTGTTATTTGTTATTTCTTATTGTTTAGATAGTGATTGTTCTTAATAATCTGTTAGCATTCTAAAATTCTTTATCTTATGGACTTATTTTATTTTATCTAATTAATATTGTTAAAATATAATTAACTAATTTATTAATGTAAATATTCTCATTAAGGTATATGTCAAATATTTTTGGATATCTAAAACATAGAGATGATATTATATAGTTTCATTTATCATCTAGTTGGAATATTGTATTAGACTAATTATAAAATTATTAGGAAAGTTATAGAAATTATTTAGATAGTGTAAAGACCCAATTCTTCCCAAAATAGTAAGACATGAATCAGGCCATAAATAATGCAAGGTCAAAAATAATTTCCCATATATGCCATTAATGATAGAAAGTTTGACCAAGATGTCGATATACAATAAGGATGAAATAAAGTTATAAAATAAGATGATCGACCATATTGTCGATAAGTACAGTCATTTACAGAAGTTACAAAATATCATTTAAAGAACTTTCGACCATCTGTTGATCCCAACTATGTAAAAGAACAAGATACAATATGAAGATAAACATCATTTTCCAAATTGTCAAAGTCACAGTAACAAGGTACCACATTGTTAGTAATCCCTGTCTCCTAAGCCTCTAAACAATATGTCCACTTGCAAATCCTGAGACAGGAGTGTGGCCTAGATGCTTTTTCCATCCAACCATGGAATGCTTAGCTCTCCTAGGGCTTACCCTGAAATGGAAAGTGCACCAACCCTGTTCGAGGAG
This sequence comes from Chamaecyparis obtusa, assembly GCA_027943335.1. Classification (NCBI taxonomy): domain Eukaryota; kingdom Viridiplantae; phylum Streptophyta; class Pinopsida; order Cupressales; family Cupressaceae; genus Chamaecyparis; species Chamaecyparis obtusa. The sequence goes on along the minus strand of BSBK01008903.1, from coordinate 14,212 downwards.
ACTACCATCTTGAAACTGATGGATTAGAAGAATATGGTGCAACTGTGAATCTAACTACTTATCAATCTTTAGACGAAGCAGAAATCTTAAACACATGGTGGAAAAGAGAAAACAAAAATAATAGCTAACCAAACATACTATTGAAATATATGTGAATAAGATTTGTCCAAAGCATCTTGGAAGTATCAAATCTACTGACATGTAAATGATATATCTAATTTACTCTTCTTTGTCCTTTCCACATTAGTCACCAAATTCCCAACATAAAACAAAAATAAAGGTGATAAATTCTAAAACAAAACTGTTTATTTTTATTATAGTTTATTCTCGAATGATACACTCATGTTGACTTGAGGAAATATATATATATATATATATATATATATATATATATATATATATATATATATATGTATGTATGTATGTATACATACATATATATATATATACATATATATATGTATATGTATATACATATATATATGTATATGTATATGTATATATATATATGTATATATATATATCTATATATATACATATATATATGTGTATATATATATATGTGTATATATATATATGTGTATATATATATATGTGTATATATATATATATATATATATATGTATGTATATGTATATATAGATATATGTATACATATATACAGATATATATATATATACATATATATACATATATATATACATAGATATATATATATACACATATATATACATAGATATGTATATATATATACATATGTATATATATATACATATGTATATATATACATATCTATATATATACATATATATATATATATATATATATATATATATATATATATATATATATATATATATATATATATATATATATATATATATATATATATATATCGTCACTACAAAAATTTTACTTAGTCATAAATTTATTCATTACATCTGTATAGTAACTACTTCCAGCAACAATAAAATAACCAAACTATAGTACAAATGGTAAGGTAATATTTTCTACACCTTTAACATGGCTGAATCACTATAAAATTGATACTTTAAATAATGTCATGTTTTGTTAATACAAATCCAATCTGATTTTTTATGTCCAACATGTATAGACCGTTTAAAAAGAGATGATATAAAACAAACCATTTGAACTTATTCTATTAAATATTCTTAAACAAATATATTGGAACTAATCTTGTAACAACGAAGATGTACAGAGAAAGGAAAATTATTAAAATAAACTAACCAAGTCTATCACCTATGTCGGAGACTTTAAGGTAGTGCTATTAAAAATAAATAAAAATGGAGATATGCAATTCCTCGACACAGAGCCTTTGCCATTGTACACTAAAAATAAAATAAACTCCAAGACTCTAAAACACTGAATTTCCAATGAAACATAGGAGGGCCATTATTAGTCTAGGAAAAGGAATGTAATTTTGCAAGTCAGTCACCAACATGCTGAAGAACTATTTAAAATGTTGCTTTCTAAAATGCATGGATACAATTGTGTGTTTATAAAGATACTACAGATCCAAGATTATTATTAGTGGCATTACCATTGCAAGGATGTAAATCATGAAGAAGACTCCCAGGTAAGCACATGGAGGTCATGGTGTTTATGTTGGACCCAGTGTATCTTAAATCCAGTAAGTAAAAGGATCTAAAACTAAGAATGAACCCCTCCCTGCTACTAAATTCTAAGCTTCTAGCAATTAAACAAAACATGGAATCCAATTTGTAAAGAAGTGTGTGTGTTGCCCAAAAAAGACATTTCTCCAAATTTCTAATTCATTCCAAATAATGGGATATGTTAACATGAATGGATCAAACTATCTGGGATGTTGTTTCAGTCCACACCAAGGACAAAAGGATATAATACTTTCACAACATAAGATCATAAAATAAATATCAACTATTTTAATGAACAATGAATTCATGTAGCCAACTGGGTGTGCTAAAACAAGATAGAACATAAATATTAAGAATATCAAATACTATCCCCTCACTTAGCATTTAGAATTTTCTTCAGATCTTCAAGTTTCAGATTTTTTAAAATGACTCAGGTATACCAAACAGTAACTCGTATTCAACTAGTTTAGCAGTTTAGAAATTTATAAATAAAATTTTAAAACACAACCACTCAACATTATAACAGTTTTGAATGGTGGAATCTGATCCCTATGGTTATTGTTTTGGTTTGTCAAGAAAAATGAAAAAGAGAGTAGAATAGAACTAGTTTTTTTTTTAATAAAATTTAAACTCCACCATTTCTAAATTTATTTTATGGAAAGGATATTACTCAAAAATGTTGAAACCTTTCACCAACAAAGGACACGTAACTTAACTATTTTTTACTTCCTTTTCTAATTCAATTCACTATTTTAAATTTAAAAAAAAATCAAACTATGGATATAAATATAAATAAAAACTTTTTTTCCTTTTCTCTGTAATGTATAACTCCTTGGATTTCTCTTCTTTTTCTTCCACTTCCTTCTTCTTATTGTGCTTCCCTCCATCTCACCTGTGTTTCCTTCCTTCTCATCTGCACCTTACTTCTCTTCTTGGCTGTCAACAAAAATTTTCATTTCCAATGCCCTTTTTTTTACTATCATGGAGTTCCTTTATTGACTCTAACTTCCTTTAATTAATCCTTGCCCCAAACAATCTTTCTCTCCTTCCATGCTTGGCATCAAACATGCCTTAAGTTTTGGACGGAGTCTCCTAGTTAAAGACTAACTCCCCTTCATGATCTACAGGTCACACCTCCATCAAAGCATCTCAGAGTTCATGGAGTATAAGGGATCTTAAATTAAAATTAATAAAAACTTCCACTCCCCTACTTCAATTGAAACTCCAACTTGACATGATAAACTTTAGGCTTAGACAAAGCATGACGTAGTAAAATTTATATTCCATTTTAAATTCTTACTAAAACTTAAATTTTAATTCTACAAAGAATATCAACTTTAGTAAAGGAAAAACATATCTTAGTTAAACAACATATAACTTGTTAAAATCTGCACATGCACTCAAGGTGTGAGTTTAGAAGCTCTACCAAAAGATATAGAACTCTTGTGTACCATCACACGAAGAAAAATTTTTCCCTCCACCATGAACTGTCTGAAGGTACGATTCTTGTCTGCATAAATCATCTTCCTATTAGGGGATTCCTTCAACCTTTCATGAATAAGAGTAATCTTCTCTTCCATCTCCCTTAACAATTCAGGACCAACAATGATTTTGCCCTCTACTTTGTCCCAACTGATAGGTGTTCGACACTTTCTCCCATATAGTACTTCAAAGGGAGCCATACCTAGTGAAGAATGATGTGAATTATTGTAAGCAAACTCAACCAAATGAAGATACTCTTCCCACTTGTGTTGTTGATCAATTCAATACATACACAGTAATTCCTCAAGAACTTGGATGTCATCCTTATGGCTCTATTAGATATTATGGTCTCAAGTACTTCATGTAGTTTGAAAATCTCCAAAACAAATTTCTTGGCCAAAGCGAAGGATCCATCCCTCAAACTACCTAGTATGAAATGAGCAACCTTGGTCAATTTATCAACCACAACCAAGATTAAATCATTTTTGTGCCTAGTTATGGGAAAAAAATTGGACAAAGTCCTAGTGATAACCTACCACTTATATTCTGGTGTCTCATGAGGATACAAAATTCTAGCAGGATGGACATGCTCAGCTTTGACTCACTGGCATTCTAAACAATGAGCTATAGATGATACCATATCCCTTTGATGTCTGGGCCAAAAATACAATGGTTGTATATCAGCAAGCATCTTATTTACCCCTGGATGTCCTGAAAATAGAGTGCAATGCACCTCCTCAAAAACTAATTTCCTCATCCCTTCCTGGTTGGGAATATACATCCTCCCAAGTGGTATCTCAAAATACCATCCTCATCAAAAGAGTGACCATCAAAATGGAAGTCCGTCAGATCATTCTACAATGTTGATTTGACCAACTCATAATGGTCATCACCTAGAAGGCTCTACAACACATGTTCCTTTAAGCATGTTTAGGTAGTGGAAATAGATACATTGTACCTCCTTCTGCTCAAATCATCAACTACCCTATTTTATTTTTCTTGAATATATTCATTACCAAAATCATACTCACTCAAGAATTATAGCCACCGCCTCTATCTGGCATTAATTTTGGGTTGAGTGAAGATGTACCTCAAACCCATGTGACCTATTTTCAACTCAAAAGTATTACCTAAAGGGTATTGTCTCCACATCACAAGTGCATGTGCCAGCTAGTTCTAGATCATGAGGTGCATAGTTAACCTTCTACCGCTTCATCTTTCGTGACTCGTAAGACACTACTTTACCATCTTGCATAAGTACACCTCCTAAACCTTCACCTAAGGCATCAATGATAATAGTAAAATGAGTGTTAGGATCTGGTACAACTAGAATGGGAGCGGATTTGAGTTTCTACTTCAATGACTAGAAAACTTTCTCACAAACCTCTATCCACTCGAACCTCTTTCCTTTCCTTTGAAGGGATGTAATAGGTGTTGTTATCTTGAAGAATGCCTCCACAAATTTCCTTTAATATCCCACAAGCCCCATGGAGCTTCTAACTTCACTCATATTATGAGGTGTTATCCATTCAAGTATAGCTTGAATCTTTGCAGGATTCACTGTAATTCCCTTAGCAGAGATTATATACCCCAAATAATGAATTTATTTTTCATAAAAAGAATACTTGGATATTTTTCCATGCAATTTCCTATCACTGAGGTGCTGCAAAACTATTTGTAAGTGCTCCTCATGTTCATCAAGATTCATGGAATAAATTAGAATATCATCAATGAAAATCTCTACAAATTTATATAATAAATCTCTGAACACACTATTTATCAAGTTCATGAATGTTGTTGGAGAATTAGTTAGACCAGAATGTAATGCTACAAACTCATAATGACCATACCTTGTTCTAAGAGTAGTCTTGGCTATATCTTCCTCCTTGATTTGAAGCTGATGGTATTCCAATCTCAAGTCAATTTTTGAGAACACCGTTGCTCCTTTCATTTTATTGAAAAGTTCATCTATTCTAGGAAGCATATAGATGTTCTTTATAGTCACCTTATTGAGCATTCGGTAATATATACATAACCTCCAGGTACCATCTTTCTTCTTTACAATGATCACAGGTGCTCCCCATGGCGACACACTAGGGTGTATGAATCCTTTGTCTAAAAGTTCCTGCAACTAGATATTAAATTCATACATTTCAGTGGTTGTCATTCTATATGGAGCCTTGCATTGAGGTTCAGTTCTTGGTAACACATCTATAGAAAAATCAAATTATCTCTTAGGAGGCAATTCAGGTAGCTCTTATGGAAACACATCTTGGAAATCTTGCAAGATATGATAATCATTTAGACTAGAAGGAGTGTCTAAGTCCTTTGCATAAGCTACATAGATCATGCATCCCTTCTTCTGGGCTTTCTTCATTTGCATTGCGTAAATTAGCCTTAGTTCCAAAGGCTTCTTAATACCCCTAATAAATGTAGGAATACCCGAATCATTTAAATATTGAATTGACTTATCCTTGCAATTCACAATGGCCTTATGCTCAATTAGCCAATTTATGCCCAAAATAACATCATAAGATCCTAATGGAGTGACATAAAGATTAACTTGTGTTTGAAAATCTTGAAATTACAAATTGCTGCAAGCTAGACACTGCTCAACCCTACACTCTTTCCTTTATCGTATTCAACCATCCATGGTTCAGATAAATAACTAGTTCTAAGAGGTAATTGAGAAACCAACTTAGGATATATAAAAAATTTAGTAGCTCTAGTATCAATTAAAATAGGAACATCATGTCCATAGAGCTTACCAACTATCTGAATAGGAGTTACCTGAAAATTTTGCTTGGTGATGATGAATTGTTCTATGAATCTGGTATTGAAAGTGAGGAGGTTTCCCTCTCTTTGAGCTGTATTCGGAGGATAATAAGTAGCATGATGGTTACCTCCACAATTGAAGCAACCATTTCTTGGTCCCTGTCCATTTTCATTTTTTTCCTTTAGTTGTTCCCCTTCCTATTTTTCCCATTTCTATTGTTGCCCCTATTCTGATTCTGATTCTGAGGGTTGTTACTATTTTTGCCTCCATTACCCCTGCCATTACCTCTTACGTTTTTCACTTGCCAATATCCATTACTCCTTGGTTTATCATTATCATATTTCTCTTGAATCCGTATGAAGTATCATTTCACTGTGAGGTTCAGATTGTTGGTATCCTTTACAATTTCTCTTCTTGAAGAAATGCCTTAGCATAAGTGAACTCCATAGTTTTTTGTTCATGCATATAAACCTTAGATCCAATCTCTGGATGTAATCCCAAAATGAACTTATGTGTCCTGAAAGGTTCATCCTACAGGTATTGCGGAACATATTTTACCAAATGGAAAAATCTCTCATGATACTTGGTCACAGACAAAACCCCCTTAATTGAATTTTGAAACTCAGACACTTTTTAGTCATAAAATAGTTGTGGAAACTATCATTTCCTGAAAAGGGCTAGGAAGTCCTCCCAAGATATATGTCCTGGTCACAACTTCTTCTCATCCCTTTCATCGTTCCACCATGTAGCTACTTCACTAATCAGCTAGAAAGAACCCCATAAAGCCCTAGACTGTCCAAAAAGTTTTCAAACATGGAAGTATTTTTCCATGGAGATGTTCCATGCCTCTGCATCATCCCCTATGGTTTTCCTATCAAAATGAGGTAGTATCACCTTTTTAAGCTCCTTTCTTAGTTCCTCAACAATCTGTTCATTATTTAGATCTCTTGCATTTGCCCCAATATCGACATCTCTCTTACGTTGTTCCTCAATCCTCCTATCTTCTTCCTCATTTCATAGAGCCTCAATCCTTTGATCTTCTACCTATTTCCTACGAGCTTCATCATCTTGTTGACCCTCATTTCTTCTACCCTTTAAGTCATTCTCAATGACATTCATCCACTCATTTTTTTGCTGCAAAATATTCCTCTATTCAGCTAAGAGGGCTATGTTCTCATCTAGCCTTTTATTGCACAGACCATTTTGTTCATTGCTAGTTCTGGATTAGCTACTATTCCGAGTTTGTATGATGACAATCTTAATCTTGAACCAAGCATATAAATAACTTTAGCATAGAAGAACCAGGCCCTATGGTTTAAACACAAATCTAATACCACATGTAAAGACCTAGTTTTTCCCAAAACAATAAGACATGATTCAAGTCATAAATAATGCAAGGTCAGAAGTAATTTCCCATATATGCCATTAATGATATAAAGTTCGACCAAGATGTTGATACACAATAAGCATGAAATAGAGTTACAAAATAAGACAATCGACCATATTGTCGATAAGTAGAGTTATTTACAGAAACTTTATAAAATATCATTTAAAGAACTTTCAACCATTTGTTGATTCCAACTATGTAAAACAACAAGATACAATATGAAGATAAACATCATTTTACGAACCATCAAAGTTACGCTATCAAGGTACCCCACTGTCAACAATTCTTGTCTCCTAAGCCTCTAGACATTATGTTCACTTGCACGTCCTAAGACGGGAGTGTGGCCCAGATGCTTTTTTCTGCCCAACTATGGAGTGGTTAGCTCCCCTAGGGCTTACCCTAAAATGGAAAGCGCACCAACCCTGCTCAAGGAGACTAGCATCTTGACACTGATGGATCGGAAGAATATGGTGCAACTATGAATCTAACTACTTATCAATCTTTAGACAAAGAAGAAATCTTAAACACAGGTTGATAGAGATAAAACCAAAATAATAGCTAACCAAACATACTATTGAAATATATGTGAATAAGGTTTAGCCAAAGCATCTTGGAAATATTAGATCTACTGACTAAGGAAATGATATATCTAATTTACCCTCCTCTGTCCTTTCCACATTAGACACCAAATTCCCAACATAAAAAATAAATAAATATGGTAAATTCTAAAACAAAACTCTTTATATAAATATTACAGTTTATTCTCGAATGATACACTCATCTTGACTTGAGTAAAATATATATATATATATATATATATATATATATATATATATATATATATATATATATATATATATATATATATATATATATATATATATATATATATATATATATATATATATATATATATATATATATATCATCACTATAGAAAATTTACTTAGTCATATATTTATTCATTACATCTGTATACTAACTACTTCTAGCAACTAAATAAAATAACCAAACTATAGTACAAATGGTAAGGTAATATTTTCTACACTTTTAACATGTCTGAATTACTATAACATTGATACTTTAAATTTAATGCCATATTTTGTCAATACAAATCCAATCTAATTTTTTATGTCCAACATGTATAGAGTGTTTAAAAAGAGATGATATAAAACAAACCATCTAAATTTATTTTATTAAATGTCCTTAAATAAATATATTGGAACTAATCTTGTGACTATGGAGATGTACAGAGAAAGGAAAAATTATTAAAATAAACTAACCAAGTCTATCGCCTATGTCAAAGACTATAAGGTAGTGCTATTAAAAATAAATATAAATGAAGATACCCAATTCCTGGAGATAGAGACTTTTCCATTGTACATTGAAAATAAAATAAAACAAACTCTAGCATGCTCTTAACTACTGAAGTACCAATGAAATAGAGGAGGGCCATTATTAGTCCAAGTGAAGGAAGATAATTTTGCAAGTCAGTCACCAACATGCTGAACAAATATTTAAAACATCACTTTCTAAAATACATGGATACAGTTATGTGTTTATCAAGACACTACAGATCCAAGCTTATTGTTAGTGGCATTACTATTGCAAGGATGTGAATCATGAAGAAGACTCCCAGGTAAGCACATGGAGGTCATGTTTTTTATGCTTGACCTAGTGTATCTTAAATCCATTAAGTAAAAAGATCTAAAAATAAGAATGAACCCCTCCATGCTACTGAATTCTAAGCTTTAGCAATTAAATAATGCAGGGAATCAAATTTCTAAAAAAGTGTGTGTGTAGCCCAAAAGAGGCATTTCTCCAAATTGCTAATTCATTCCAAATAGTGGGTTATGTTAACATGAATGGATCAAACTATTTGGGACGTTGTTTCAGTCCACACCAAGGATAAAAGGATATAATACTTTCACAGCATCAGATCATAAAATAAATATCAACCATTTTAATGAACAACAAAGTCGTGTAGCCAATTGGGCATGCTAAAACAAGATAGAATAGAAATATTAAGAATCTCAAACACTATCCCCTCACTTAGCATATAAAATTTTATTCAGTTCTTCAAGTTTCAATTTTTTAAAATGACTCATGTATACTAAACAACAACTTGTATTCAACTAGTTTGGCAGTTTTGAAATTTATAAATAAAATCTTAAAACACAACCACTCAACATTCCAACAATTTTAAATAGTGGAATTTGATCCCTATGGTTATTGTTTTGGTTTCACAGGCAAATGAGAAAGAGAGTGTAGAATACAAATAGTTTTTGTTTCTAATAAAATTTAAACTCCACCATTTTTAAATTTATTTTATGGAAAGGATATTATTCAAAGTTTATGAAACCTTTCACCAACAAAGGACACACAGCTTAACTAATTTATAAGTTTTCTTTTCTAATTCAATTAAATGTTTTAAATTAAAAAATGATATCAAACTATGGATATAAATATAAATAAAAACCTATTTTCCTTTTCTCTGTAACATATAACTCCTTGGCTTCCTCTTCTTTTTTTTCACTTTCTTCTTATTTTTGTGCTTCCCTCCTTCTCACTTGTGTTTTCTTCCTTCTCACCTGCACCTTACTTCTCTTCCTAGCTGTCAACAAAAGTTTTCATTTCCAATGCCCTTTTTCTTACTGTTGCGGAGTTCCTTTATTGACTTTGACTTCCTCTAGTTAATCCTTGCGCCAAGCAATCTTCCTCTCCTTCCATGTCTAGCGTCAAGCATGCCTTAATTTTAGGACGGAGTCTCCTAGTTAAAGAATAACTCCCCTTCACGATCTATAGGTCATGCCTCGATCAAATCATCTCAGATTTTGTAGAGTATAAGGGATCTAATATTAAAATAAATAAAAACTTCCACTCTCCTAATTCGATTTAAACTCCAACTTGACAGGATAAACCTTAGGCTTAGACAAAGAGTGATGTAGTAAAATTTATATTCCATTTTAAATTCTTACTAAAACTTAACTTTTAATCCTACAAAGAATATCAACTTTAGTAAAGGAAAAATACATCTTAGTTAAACAACATATAACTTGTTAAATTTGTACAGCCACTGAAAATTAGAATAATAAAATCTAAATAATCATAAAATTTAGTTTCTTATTTAAATATAAGTCATCTACATGGTGTGTGGACATTAACCATATAATTATGAACACATCCTTATCGAGGAGCTAGGCTCCCCTAGCTCGACCACACCTCTGCCTTCAAATCATGTCATCAAACTAAACAACTAAATTTTTCATCAGTAGATTAGTCATGAAAATCCATAATCAAGTATGAAATTGCATATTTTCACATATCAAATAGAAATTACTCAAAATAATAATGAGGTCATTAGCATAATATCTGTTTGCAAACAAAGTAAATCATTATTTTGTATTTAATAACCTTAAAGCAATATAGAAGAAATGATTTCATTTTCCATAAGCATATAATCCAATCCAAATTTATCCAATATTAAAAGAAATTATTAAATCCACTAAATCTAAAAAGGCTAGATTTTATTGACTTGGGTCATCAATACACGACCAAGTCCCACATGTCAACATAAGGTCTCTTATTACTTAAAACTTAAGGTCTGCAAATATCGGTTATGATAGATAGAGATGTTAAAAATAAACAAACTATTATTATTCTATGTTGTTCATATGTGCTAAATTGTCCAGTTGATTTTATACTTGTGTTTATTTCTTCACTTAATTAATGAGACATTAGGGTCTAGTATCTTGGCCTTACCCTATAATTAGAAGAGGCTTTTATATGTGTGTGTGTGTGTGTGTGTAATTTTGTTAAATGGTCAAGTTGGTGTTTCATTTTACATTTGATGTTATGTAGTTATTAAATGGGCTTAAGATATGTGCATGTGTGTGTGTGTGTACTATCCTAAGAAGTAGGCACCCTTATTAGGTGCTTATTTTTAGCCCCATTTTTGTATGTATGGGTTCCCACATTTATTTCACATTCTTCTAGAACTTTTGCGTCATTAAAATAAACATTATTTCCAAATTTTCATCCATTCATATAATTCATCTTCTACCCTCGTCCTATACATTTGAATTTGGATTTTAGTATTCACTCTGTTTTCATGGGAGATTGTAGCTTTTAAGACCCCTTTCTAGCACACTCCCCTAAGTCATGAGAAAATTTTGGCTTGTTGGGAAAACGATTCCATTTGCAGCCTTGTCTTGGATAAGGTCACCATTTGTAACCTTGTCATAGAGATTTCTGCTCTATTGGGCTTTGGGCCCAATGCAAGACTATTTCTTCTAGATCTTTTTTTAAGGCCGGCTTGCAAGATCTTAGTCCTAAAATGTGTTAAAAAAGGAGAGCTCTTCCTCTTATTCTGATACCTAGAAGCAAGCTATCATACATTCATTGTGCATCCAAGAGATTGTAGTGTAAGCAAGAATTCATTAGTAAAGGAGTCCATTATCAGGTATTCAAACTCATCAATCATTCAAGTACAAGGAATTCATCAAGTGTCATCAAGAACTTCAAGTCTTAATTCCATAATGAATTGAAGGAGTTTCCTTCCATAGATCTACCTTCTTTCCCCATTGGAGTCCAAGAAAATAAGTTTGACATCAAGGAAAGGGATCTACATTCATCCATCAATTTTTCTTCTTCTCTTTCACACTCAATCTAATGTTGTTGAAAACTACAACATCTATCATTTACGGGTTTGGTTTCATGATTTTCTATTACATTTTTGTCTAGTCTAAACTATTGCATCAATACTTGAGGTTATCTCCAAAGAGGAATTACATTATTGATGTATAAAGTGATTTATGTTTGAGATATAGCTTTAATTTCATCTCTCCTTATGCAATTTCTATTTTATTTGAAGGTTAATTCCTATACAGGGGCTTGACCCAGGCAAGCCCATTTCTACAACCTTTTTCCCTTTTTCTCTATGTATCAGTGTAGTTTTAGCAGTTACATAGCCAGATTCAAGAATATCAAAACTAATTATAGATCCCCTCCAGATATCATCAATTTCAAAGTCAAAAGGACAAGGTCCCAGTCTTCACCTTTGTCCTCAACAAGGTCTCCATTTTTCGCCCTGTCCTCTAGATCTGAGATTTTCACGAATAGAAGTTTGAGGTGTCTGAGTTCCTAATCTAAAGTTATACCTGATTTTGACACCTCTGTAACAAACAAAAATAGATTTGAAGGTTTGTTTACTTCCTCCTCCTTCAAGGTAAATTCATACTTCCTATTTCCCTCATCTAGTTACTTTTACATATCATATCTATATTTCTTTCATCACTTACATATCAGCCACATCACATAATCACACCTTATTCAATAAAGAACGCCCAAATCCCCCTTTTACCTAGATCTTGCATTAGCACCCCTTCATCCTTTGTAGGTTGTACTAATTGTATTTTTTCAAGGCAGGGCTCGTATTCTAGTGCATAATAAGACCTTGGTGAGTGAGATATATCTTAGAATTTCTCACCAGTTTCTATTATACATTTTGGTGAGCCCAACTCATAGCATTTCCAATCTAATTTTGGTGTTAGATTTCCTTTCTATAAATTTAGATATCTAAACCTATTTTTCATGCATTTACATCATATTGTTATAATCTATTCATTTGGATATCTAGGTTCACCTATTATACATTTTGGTGAACCCAACTTACGACACTTCCTCCTTTTCATTTTTTGTGGTTAGATCCTCCTTGTCTAGATTTTCTTTGTATGCATTTAGATCTTCTTGTTAATTATAATATTACAATCTTAGCCACTTAGTACTCATATAGATACATTTATAGATTTATTGCATTCTTACGCTTCATGTTTACATGATAAAAAATACAAAAATACTTCATTTCAGTCAATAAATAGTAATCATTGCAATTCACATAGATCAATTTATTTATTTTTTATACATTTGGATTCATGAAAAAGGACAAAAACAAAATTTCATGTTCTCATTATGTTTATAATGCATCCATTTTCTCAATGTGATAATAGTTTAGCTTTCCTTTTATCACCTTATCCCTCTCCTAAGGACCCCACTCTTCATAACGCCATATCAATGCAAGAATATATGTCTAAACCTTCTTTTAATAACTCCTTTCTTTTGAAATAAGTTTTAAAGATTGATTTTAACTATTCCCTTGATATATTCTTCCTCTATTAGAATACCTTGCTAAAATTTGATAATTCCACTTGTGACACATTGCCTTCAAAGAATAAAGCTTTTATGAATTATGATTATAATTATCCTAAAGTTTGCAATGATCTCCCCATTTGGGATGAATCACTAGATGATAATGTTGACTATTCTCTCCCTCATGAAACAACTTTGGTCCAAGAAGATGATATAATGGTTGACAATTCTTCTACTTCCTTTAAAGATGGAATATTCATGTTAGATGTAATCCCCTTCTCCTAAGACATACCCACTTTATGAGTATATTATAGAGAAAAAGGAGGACATTATAAATACCTTTCTTAATATCACCTTACCTTTATTTGACACTCCTTCTAGAGATGATGCACTAATGGTAGCTCACAGTCCCTATTTGAAAGGTTGTCCTACTCATGATGAAAACTCACAAGAGGATCATATCATTGCTAATTTCCTTAATTCTCTCCCTTCTAATGATGAACTCATGTACAATTGAGATATTGATCAAGTCAATGTTGTTAATGTTTTGGGTACACATAAAGTCAAGATTCATGCTCATCCTACAGTAGCCAACAAGCTTGTGATAAGTGTCAAAGGATGTACTCAATAGATTTTATTCCAAGAACCTAACAAACTTGTGGTTACTGTTAATGTCAATCCTCAAATGTTCTTCTCAAAATTTCATTGCACCAGTGATTACAGTTAAATGATATAATCAACATAGTTCTTTCCAAACTTTGAATAATATAATCATAACCATGAAAG